>APFE030336764.1:124946-139890 GCA_000404065.3 Pinus taeda
GAGAAACCTCTTTTTCCCTACAAAACACAAAACACAAAACCCAACACGGACATGCAAAGAAAAACGAACCATATGGCTCGAAGTTAGCTTTACCCAAAAACTAAATATTTTAAAAAAAAATTAGCTTTAGCCGAAAAACTAAAAATTTTTCTCAATGTTTCTGATTTTCCGAGATCACACTAAGGTGCAGGGAAAAGAGCATACGCATGAGAAAAAAAATCCTTCCTTTCTGTTTCTGATTTGCCCAGATCGCACAGAGTCGCAGGACAAAGAGCATACGCAGAAATGAAAGGTATAGATCCGGTTAAAAAAAAACTAAATAAACCGAAACCGAAATAAGCAGAGAGAAAATAACAGTAAACTGCAAATAAAGACTGTATACCTCCAGATCCTAAAAATGACGCAGATAGGGCTACCGGAAACCTTTTCGCGTGAAACGAAAGGGGTTCCTCACTAGAACAGATGCTCCGAACACAACAGAGCAGTCCTCTCGGCCCGAAAGCAGTCAGAAACAGTAGATCTAGGAAACGACAACTGCATGCAGTTCTACCGGCTTCAGATTTGGATCACCAACGGACGCGGCCCTCAAATAGCTCTGATACCATGTAGGAATTTACAGGGTAAGTTCCTCAGACAGAACACCAAAAGGACACCGCTCACAAAATAGATCACAGATCAATACACACACCAGTATTTTGACGTGGTTAAAACCCTCAGAGAGGGAAACAGTCCAAGGCCTGCGCCAACGTGGTACTACAGGCAATTTATTAATAAAGAATGAAAATTTACATAAGCTTCTCTCATGCACGGTTAACCTACAAATGACCCTCCATGCGCTTTAAATAGAATTCATGGACCAATCGGGTGTCAAGCCACGGATCAAGTGTCGGAAATACCGAGGAGAGAATGAACCGTCGGATCACTACATATCGTGACCGTCGGATTGTAAGTTACAAAATGTACAACGGTAAAGAAACACACTTTACCTAACTCATACCTAACTCTATACTAGACCAAGTTGAACTTAACTATTTCCTATGTGTCGGAATATCCTAACCTCGTCATTCACACATTGGTTGTAAACTTAGATTCTCAACTTGTAGTCCACCAACTCAACGGACGTTATTCCATCAGAGATCATCGAATTTTAAGGTTGTATTTACGTGTTAAGTTATTAGAAAGGAATTTTGATTTCATTACTTATCAACATATTCCAAGATGACATAATACGTTAACCGATGCATTAGCTAATTATGCATTGGACAGACATTTGCATAATATGTGAATCAACATAATACAAGAAGCATAAATACAATAACCATAAAAAATATATATATATATATAGTATAATTATATATATATATATATATATATATATATATATACTATATATATATATATATATATATCGTGTGGTGCACCGAGGCGCTCAAAAAATAAGTGTACATGTTTGGATAGAGCCTGTGTTCTTCGTACATCTGAGACACATGTCTCTCAAAAAATCATCAGTAGGGAATAAAGACCTAGATATCTACTGTGGTGGGTTGTGCTCCCTATGAGTCGCAGCCGCTCGTGCCACCCGCCTCAGAAGGAGGTGCATCCTAGGTTCTACCCCCACTGTATGAATCTGAGACGCTATGGAGACCTCCTCTATCCCCTGGTAGTCTGGAATCCCAATCAGCAAGCCCTCGAGGTTCCGCATCACGGTCTCCATCGTGTCATCTCCCGGAGGAGCCATGGCTAGAGCTCTAATGCCCTGTGCATCCCTCCGCGCCTCCGGGGCCAAGCCAAGGGGTCTCGCCGGTCCTACATCTGCATAACATAGCGTTTGTCATTAAGACATGTACATGAAAAAATCAAAAACATCATAAAAATCAAAAATCAAAAAATGAGATCAAGTGTCTTACCACCATCATCCCGCTGCTCTCCAGCAGGCAGCGGCATGTCTGGATCTCCACGGAAGTCTATCCCGACATATGGCCAGTCCTCCACAAAAATAGTTTGCCTCTCCAGCCACTCTACGAAATATACTCCCCATGACACTGGTCGACCGCCACCTCCCCGTGGCATGACTTGGCCCCATCGCGTGGTCCTCATCTCTCCAGGGCCCCTAGGTGGGTCCAGAACCATATCCTGTAGCTGTAATGCCGGCACCCGCTCCAGCATGAGCGGGACTAAGCTCGACCCATAACCAAACTGCTTCGACTCACCTCGTCGGAAGTTGGTCAGTTGTCTCTTCATGTTCGTTGTTACTGCTACTGCCCAGTTGAATATGGTTGGGTTCAAACATTCGAGAGCCAATTGGAGATGGGCCTTCGAGGTCTCGTGATTGGATAAGGAGCCCACTGCCCGGGTCACCATGAAAAGAATAGTCCAAAGGACGATGTCCTCCACCGTAGGAATTACCACCTTCTCACTCTGTGTCTTGCGTGCCCGTGGCCACACCTGAGCCATCAGCATGTCTAGAGTATAACCGCCAGGTCGCTGCCCCTCCAGAATAGGCATCTCACCTCGGCGTGACAACTTGGTCAAGAAATAGATATCAGTATAATCAAACTCGATATCATGGCCTCGGATCACAAATTTCCCATTAGTGGGATTCCAGGCCCTGATTAAGAACTCCAGGAGGTCAGGCTGTGTTCGCAGGCGCGGGTTGGGAAGAATTTGAGCAACCCGCACGCCCGCATTGTATTTCGGCACCCAGCATCAGCAAAAGCCGTTATGTCCTCATTATCATGAGCGTGTTCTTGCCAAACGAATGCCATTATACCCTGCATAGTCAAAAAATCTCAATAGGGCCCTGTTCATAAAGTTTCACACGTCCATTTTTTAAAAAATTTGTTGCGCGGCGTCAGCGTGACTGTTTTTAAAATAGTCACGCTGATAAGGGAGCCCTGTGTTGATTTTTACCGGGTCAGCGCGGAAGCACATCACTTTTCCACGCTGATTCGGGACTGGTTAGTGGAAAGATTTCTCGATCAGCGCGGACCCGATAGGGAAATCCGCACTGACCGAGAGCGGAATGGACTTCAAAAAATCCGCCCAAATCACCACTTCCCACCGTTAGAATGCAGTAAAAACACTTCAAAATGGAGTGTAAGGAGAGATGAACCTACCTGGTCCAAGCTGCAGGACCTTCGGCGCTCGTACGGGGTGGAATTTGGTTCGTCAACCTCACAGCTCCAAAGCTCCAAATGGTAACAATGGTAAAAAAAATTGGTTTACCCTCCTATTTATGGTAAAATTTTGGAAATTAAATATTATTTTAATCCATATGGGTTTTTAATAGTGGTTTTTTACCATATGCTTGGTTTTTTACTATGTTTTAATTGCATGCTATCAATATCATTTCGAACAGGTTTACGCGTGCGATTTTCCTTGTGCAGATTATCACGCTGGTGGAGTTACAATGGTTTTATACACACTTGGTCCTGAAACGTCGGCTTTAAGCTCTTTTTCGATGTGAAACTAGAAAAGATAGCCTAGTCTCCCTCTCAACTCGTCAAAAGCAATGAGAGGCAGTCATATTTTAAAGCTCTTTTTTCGACCATTTAAACTTAAAAAGATCGTCGGACTTTTGTCGTTTTGAATTTGTTAATGGTCACGAAGCGACATGGTTTTGATCACTTTTTTATTTTTTGGGTCAAAGTCACTACTTACGAAAAGTACTCCTCGGTCGTAATGGTCGGGCAGTTCTTTCGAGCATAGTTTTATACTTTTTCGGGCTCGAGAGACACAACTTTATGAAAAAGGACACCCCTGGAGTTTCCTTTTCGTTGTCTTTTCAAACTCTCTAAATATGAAAAGGCGCCGAGTTTTTCCTTTGTCAGACTCGTTAAAATTTTAATGACGTCGAGTTTCGTTGTGATGACACCTCTCAAGCATATGCTATCCCCATCAAGCTTGCCATCCAAAAATAACCGGGGTACTCGCCAGAAATGGTGGGGGAATAAAGGAACCGTAATCACCATCGTCGACAGTATGTCACTCTTGAACATGGCACTTGTCTGCATTCATGTCTGGGTGGGGATATCTCATTTTGTTTCACACTTGCCTCCGTGGGTTTGGGTTATCATATTTGACCATTCATCTACTCATCATCTTGTCGTTATGACCCCTGATCATTTGACATCAAATACTGCCAAATCCGTTGTTGTGCCGCCGATATGTTCAAGAGAAGTTTACCTCTGTAGAATATTCAACCTCCCTCTGATATCTCACACAAAACATGTTATCCCTCTTTGTCTCGTGTCGATGATGTGGGAAACATTATGGCCCACCTTCGATCAAGATCACTTCCTGTCGACTTCAGCTCATTATCCAGGAAGATGACCTAGAGACTCCCTTTAGGTGCCTTAGAGCCTGCATGCCTCAATGGCAGGTTCTTCGTGTTCGACGCGAGGTTTTCATTATTGGCCTCCAATCGAATGATTCTACGGGTGTTCGACACCGGCTCATTGATTCACATGCCGTGGATTGTACCTATAGTACCTTGAGGACCATTGTCATTATTGGTGGTACCTCTCACGTCTGTTAACAGTTTTCACCATTGACTGGTAATCAGACAATGTTCTCGCATGTTCGACTTCGACTCCTATATTCGCATGCTTGAACTTGTACTTTTTTCGGGTCGAGTTGGAGCGCAAGACCCCAGATTTTGTATATTGCGATCCGGGTTGCATTTTGTGGATTATTGTAATCACTACATGACTCATTCATTGGATAGCTGCGACCATGCCTGAGTCCATTCGTTGATCCTCATTGGATGGTTGCGTCCATACTTCAGATCTATATTTTTATGTACTCTGTTATGGATGGCTACGCCCATACCATGTACATCATGTATTTGAGCTATCAGTTGTACTACGTGTAGGTTCTTCTTGGTAGTGTTCCAGTTCGGCCAGTTCCGTAAAGCATTTCATCCCTCCCACTCTCTCGGGCTTCATGCTTTAGGGGGCATCTGTTACATAGTAATTTGTCACTGCCTTCCTGTCAGTCTCCCTACTGCGTCATGAGACCAAATTAATCATGCTCATGCTCTCTAATGTGTCCAAATGACCAACTTTGCCAAAGATTCCTCTATCATCGCGACTGTTTTAAAAATAAATGCGCTGATGAGCGCTCCTAAACAGCCTCAATGCGCTGCCAGCGCGGAAGCACACACCTTTCCCACGCTTGTCGAATTTCATGTGACAGTGAGCTGTTCTTTATGTCGGATCACGTTGAAATGACTTTCCTTGTTATTCAACAGCGATGGCAGCGCTCCAGTGCAGTTATGCACCCATGATGATCCAGTTTGGGTGAATTTGTTCTAACAACCGGCCTTCCAGATGACTCCAGACCTGGTTGTTGGCCTTGTAAATGTCACCCTCCCTTCTCTGGCATGTTTTTTTCGTCATTTGAGCCACCTTCCCTGGAGATAAGCTAATCCTCACACCATTCATGGAGACTCCTTCTCCTATTTAAGCCTCCACCATTACCATGAGCTGCTAGTTTGGAATTGATTATGTTTAGAGTATTGCTGATAGTATTGTAAGCTTGATAGGCAGTTGGTGTGATAAGTGTGTGGTTGCTATAGTTCTTAAGGAAGGTTGTGAAGTGTTTCCATATTGTGTAAACTTGTGTGAGAGAGAGAGTTGTCTTGGGATATCTACTTTCAAGGGTGAGTGCTTGAAGGACTTGCTAGCTGGACCCAACCAAAGCAGGATTTGACGTTAGAACTTGGTTGTATTCTCTTTTGTTTTATTAATAAGATAAACCACTATCATTATGGTTCCACTCATGTGTCTTTGATTATGATGTTTGAGTTGTATCTTTTCTGATCGGTACATAGTTGCATTTCCCGGATTTTATGCTTGTATTTGTCTTGTCCTTTGCTTGTGCAGGTGTATGTTCACGGAGATTGTGAGGATTGTGACCAGCTGAAGTGAAAGAATGGAAGCGACAATCCTTCTACGAATATAAGCGTTGGATTCGAGGTAGGCTCCCATCTTGGCCTTTATTTTGAAATTAGGAGCCTATGTGTTAGCGTTGCTTGATTGTTGCTAGACCTCAGTTAGGCTAGAGGGACCGCCTTTGTCCGCAGAGGGGATTTACCTACACAACAAGTAGCGACAAAGGATTTTGCTATAGCTGTAACAAATGGTACAATCTGGGATGTTGATTCTTCCATAGTAAAATGTCCTAACGAATCAACGAGACCCTGAAAGTAGTCAAGATCAAAAGGACCAATAAAATGAGGAGTATAAGGATAAAGATAATATCCAGGTCCAAAACGAGTTGGAGCTCTGGGTGTTTCTTCTTTAGGTTCCCCTTCAATTGAAATCAAACCAGGTGGAAGGATTTAACCATCGGGTCCATAATAGATTTATGGTATTTGATTCTATGGTAAAGGGGATGTCTCAATAGTTACAGATGTCTGAGGATAAACCAGTCGATTGTCTTCTGGTATGGTAACAACTTTTGATTCTTCAACATAAATATCCAAGTATTCTAGTAAAAGAAAAACAAGTTCACGTTGGGCTTCTTGAACAACTTCTCGTTGAACTATGATAGGTTCAAGATCAACTTCTAGTTGAATAGATTCAAGTTCAGAAGTAATTTCTTGTTCAACAACTTTGGGTTGAGAATCAACTTCTTGTTGGATAAATTGGGTTATCGTTTGACTAGGTTCACTTTTAGTGTCCTCAGGCAATTGTGGATATTCTACTTCAAAAGAAGATGTACCAATAATTATAGGAGTAATTGGGGTCACAATACTTACTGGTATAGGTGAATCTAGTAATTCAGATGAAGAACCAAAAGTTTGTGATGTACTGGATTCAATTAAATGAGATTGCTTTTTCTGACTATGTGTAGCTTTAGGTGGTAAAGGCGATTTACTCGTTGTCCTCCACGAATGATGGGTTAAGGGTTGATGTTCCTCCATGATTTATGATTGCTTTTATTACAAAAACAAATAAACAAAAAGAGGGTAATCTAGGCAAAAGGATTACCAAGCAACTGTGAACTCCGATATACTGCCTCAGTAAACCAAGGACTTAACATACGTGCAGGTAATCTCCCCGAATGCTGTGCTCAGTGTATCATAGTGTACAAGGCGGCCAACTTGGTTGCCTAAGGATGGATAGAAACCTAATGTAGTCCTCCCATATATACCCAAATGTACATGGAGGCCTAATCAGTGTTAGCATTGTCTAATGCGAAACTACACAATGAGAGCATTCCTTTATACCTTTTGTACTATAACACCACCCTATATACCCGAAGGTACGTGGATGCGCTATGATATACTTACTTACATGGAATGAGGTATCACACTCAGAATGTATCATAGAAAATTAACGATAGATGCTATGTTTTACGATGCTAGAACACGTCTCTAGCCTAGAACCTCTAAATGCTATTCGTTAGGTGATAATGCACCATTAGGTTAATTGAGATAAGTTTTAAGTAGTATTGATTAATAATTTGTCTTTCAGGTTCACCACATGATGTCTTTGAAATTCCTAGAATGCAACTATGATGAGAAACATTATTTTCATTTTATTTGTACAATGAAAACCTTAACTACAATGGATACAACAATCTGAATGTTTAATCAAAGAGCAAAGAGCACATCTAATGCAAATCCCTATACTATTCCTATGAGCACACATAAAACTCTAATTTCATAATGGAAGTTTTTCTTTTCAATTCCCTTAATGTTTAGATGAACGAAAGGAGACTAAATGCACATACAATCAATCAATCTTTTTGCGAGAAATGAAGACTTCATAACAATTCCTTTTTGAATGAAATGAAGACTTTATGACACTTCTTTTCTAGAAAATATTAATAGACTATAAGCTAACTTTGATGATGAATTGATAATTATAAAGGAATCATTTAAGAAAAAGTAAACAATAAAGGCCAAACTAGGGCTAGGAGGATAAATACAACTTGATTTTAGAACCACAAGAATCATTGATCTTTCAACAAACAATAAGAGCATAAGCTTTGGAAAAATCTAGCGAAAGGTGGGCTTTTTAGCTTAAGAGGAATCAAAGTAGGCTAGAGAGGGAGAAAATGCACTACAATGCATTGTCTCTAAGGAAGGGGTTGCTCTACAACACACTGTGTCAAGACCAACACTACGCTAGTTCCAGAGTCTCAACTCAAGAGACATTAAAGAACAAATTTTGACTAAAACACTTCAAAAAGACTGAAATAAGATCAATAAAATCAAGAAAAGTCTAATAGGGTGTGATATGACGAGGGTAAGCAACCAAGGATGATAGTTGTTGCCTAGTATAGTCGCTAATTTGTTATATGGAACTTTCATCTACAGATAAACACATTTTCCCTAGGTGGGTGAATACACCGAGAACAACAGAAAGAAATTAGTTTAACCTTTTCTTATAGAAGATAAATGAGATGGATAAACTTAGTTGTAGCCTTTCACTTCCTAGATATCTTTTGAATCTCTTGCATCACTACCACTTGAACTAAATCCTCTTAAAAGGCACTTGCATCAAGAGAAACAGAAACACCAAAATGATCAAAGCATACATGATCTATCTACTATAAAGCAATGCAATCAAAGACATTGAAACACAGATAACAACAATGATATAAGGAATATGTAGAATGAAGAGTATCACCCAATACAATTCTATTCCGTGCCACTCCTCCAACTTCAATTCAAACCTTACCACATCAAAAGCACACAAATCCAGCATGATAACATTGCTTAACATAAACTCAATTCTCAAACCAACATAATTTCCTTACAAAATTAAGATTTTAGCCCCTTTATCACTATGATGAGTGCTCAATTTATAGGAAATTGAGGTGGTTTTATCATAAATGAAGGCATTGAATGGCCTTCCAAACTTGGAGTTAGTTTCCATGGAGCAAGGGATGAGAGGATAAGAGGTTAATGGATCGTTAGTCTATCCAATTTTGATCTCATAGGAGAAGATAAGAGATGGGAACCTTCTAGAATTCTCTAGAATAAAGGAATATTCCTAGAACCCTATGAAAATTTCACTCAATCTAACCCAACGTAGGCTAAAGAGGGCCTAAGTGCACTACAGTGCAGGCCATAGTGGGCTACCTGCTCTACAATGCACTATCTCAAAGCTTAGGCTGCACTGGTGTCTGAAGGATGCAATTCAGGAAGGCTTCAGGCCAGGAAACATTCATGGAAGAAAGCATTCAGTGAGTTGAATTGTCTAGGGAATGTAACAACTGAATTAGGGTTTGATGAGCCTTAAAAGTATTGATCTGAATGTTGAGAGTGATGTGCCCAAATAGACTTGTAGCACCTACCAAGGGAGGGACCCCACTGAAGAGTTTGTCACCAAAAACAAAGACAAGGTAATGACACAAACCATGAAGGATAAGTTTTGGATTATCAAGGAGTCACGCGGTTATGATAACAACTGTATCAGTGACTAAGGGGTGTGCTTCACCGAACACATTTTAGCAGGAAAATTAATGAGGAAATGCAGAGAAAACAATGTCCCTGCAACCATGGTTTCTTTGGCTATAGAGTGCGGTGTCACAGTTCAGTTGAACTGGGTCATGTACTTATGCAAGGAATTATTAGAGGATTTTTATGAGGCACAAGAGGAAGGAAAAAAAATTTGTTATGCATGGTTGATTTTTATCATCCCTTTGTTAGCATGGAAGGAACCAGAGGAGTCATAATTTCTACCAGTCAAAATTGATGTATCTGAATCTACATGGTATGCCTTGTTGTGGCATACAAAGGATTCGTTGTACGTTTAGGAGAGAAAAAATTTCTTTTTGTTATTGGACATGGATTTGCACATGATGGTGAAATAGTATCCCAGGTTATCACCTAGTTTGTATGAGAAATATTACAACATCATGACATTCAAGGAATATTTTCATAGAGTAAACATCAAGGATTGGAAGGATAAAGTGGATACATTGCACCCTCTACCATATTTGGTCACTGAAGATGAGCTTCTCTCAATAATACAACAATGTTCAGTTGATGGATAACCCCAACCATAGAAGACGCTGAATCAGTGAGGGACACCACGCAACATGTGGGTCCAATAGTAGATGAAAAGCTCAGGGAGTTACAATAGAGGGAGAAATAAGTGTTGCAGAAGACTACTGAACTAACCAGAGAGGCATTGCTAGAATAAGTGTGTCGACAAGAAAAGTAAGTAGAATAAATAGTCTAGTTGTACAATGCCATATACAATGGCATCACAACAAAGATCAAGGGCATTGTAGATGAGTGACTCGGGACGAGTCACATGTGAGTGTTGGGGGCCTATTGGGTGCAACCCAACTTGGTGCAGTTTTGGTCAAAGACTCTTCAATTTGAGGAGCAGAGTGCTTGGAGTCTATGAAGATTTATTTATCACACAATTTCTAAGGGCTTTGGGGTGGGTTGATGCCCCTCATTTTGTAACAGGTATCAGGGTTTTAGTTCATTGTTTTGTTGAGTCCACCATATGTGGACCATGTTTTTTGTAGCAATGTAATGTATTTAAGGACATGTAATTATTTTTCTAAAATCATTCATTAGAACACATCATAGAGAGATCAAAAGGGATCAAGTATTTGTTATATGTTTTGGGTCTCAAGCAAAGGCTCCAAAGCTGAGTGTGCATACCACCTATAGCTAGGTGCATAGATCGAGAAGTTGTATGTACTTAAAGATATATCTTAATAAAGAAGAATAACTTTTGGCGAATTCTTTTGTATCTGTATCTATTATTTATGTTCTATATGTTTATGTGAAGAAAATGCAAGTAATTGGTATGTTAGTGGGACTTTTACCATTTTGTAATGTGTTTATATTAAATTGAATGTGATAAAGTCTTTAGTGAGAATAAACTCTACAGTAATGTTATGAATGTTAGAAGGATGATTAGAATACAGAAAAGCAAAGTTAAGAGTCACTCCGCGTAGTCCCTCAAGGTTGCAAAAACATGGTTTTGTAATCACCAATAACCACTTCAGCTGACACTTCGACCTGCTTGTGGGTCATTTCTGAAAGGTCTAGTTTCAGTGGGTTTTATTGGTGCAAAGTACAAACCGCACTTGGTCAATCCCAATCGAGCCAAAACTTTTCCTTTCTGTGAATAAGTGTCCTATCTTAGAGGCTTTGATCTTCATTTAATTCTCCATAGTGTGCACACAAGAAATATCAAGGAGGACTTGTCTCATCGCATGACATACTGCATTATTTCATCCTGTGCAACCGTGGTCCTCGCTATCATTGTCTTCTTCCTATGAAAGATGATATTGACTCCATTGCATCATCTACTCAATCATGGTCCTCACTTGCTTGATTCAATGATCTTTGTAGTCACCATTACTCCTACAACACCAACTCTTAGTATGCACATTTACTTAGTTGTTAACTCACTCATCCACCATACACCTCTATGTTGTAATTTCAAAGTGCAACCATTTCAAAACTTATTTAAGGATATGTTATGATATCATGATATTCTGATTGGCCTTTATCCTTTTTTCTTCACCCATTATTATGTTTCCACCATAGGAGTGGGTGTTATGATCAGTGGCATAGAACTTAAGTGCTAAGACTTTTAGGATTGTACTTAGGGCCTATCCCCATGTGTTCTTACTCTCACCCTTAGTTCTTTGGGCTCTATGACCAAATTCTAACAATCATCAGAACCCCCTAGTATTGGAAATTTATCAAATTTCAATTATGGTGGAGTTATGAAATGTCTGACCTCTGATATACCGATGTGTCATCACCATAGCACTTAGGTGATAAGCTCTTCACTACAACTTTCTTTCTTGCGATCCATGACCATGTTCCAATTAACATTAGAGCTCGCTGTATTAGAACTTTCCAAAAATTAATTACAACAGAGTTACGAAATCCCCGTACTCTGATATCCTTCCAATATGAAATCATACTCTTTTTATCACCCCACATGGAATCTCCCTAGTGCTGACAAATGTCACCAAGATTTTCCCCGTTAGGCCTCCTAATAATGTTGAATCTAACTAGCATATATGCTTCATATGGCCATGTCATGCTAATGTCATATTCCATGGTTAGCTCTGAGGGTGAACCAATGACTTCCATGTGTCCTATCGAAAGAGAGATAAAGGGTCCCTTAGTCATTAGTTTTGTAAAAGATTTCCATTATAATATCTACTCCACACAACACTTGACGCTTTAAAAAGAATGAATTATTAAAACGTTACGAGGTGTCAAAATCCTGAAGTTGCAAAATTCCAAACCTCCGAGGCTCTCATATTCAAATCTTCTAACATCCCAACCATCCGACTCTCTAAGGTTTCAAAGCTTAGAAATTCAGGATCCAAAACTCGACCTACTTAGATATCCCGACCTTTCAACATCCTAAGCCTTCAAATATCTAAGGTCCCGATGTTTTGAAATTCAAGATCCAAAATTAGGCCTGCTTCCCAAGTTTCGAAAGTCGACCTTCTTGTAAGGACTTCAATATCCTTACTTCAGCATTTTAATCTTGATATCTATTCATGGAATTCCATGTATTTCTGGAAAGCTCTTTCAGATAACTAATCAAATGTACTAACTCCAAGAGTATCTAAGCTAATCTCTTGAGTTATAATATCCTCCAAAGTCTAGGTCTCCCAAGCATCATAGCCATCACTTTATGGGTTCCCCAATAAGCCTTCTACTATGATGATTCTCTACAAAGAACTACAACAACCATGAGACTTTGATTGAGCTTGATAAAACATCAAAATCAATTGTAGCTTATATCACAACTAGCCTAGTGGAGATCAAATTTGTCTTTCCTAGCATCATGCTAGCACATATATCCATGTTGATCTAGTTGACATAAATGCCAGCACGCTTGCTAACTGTTAGGAAATGCCAACTGCCCAACTTGATATCCCAACATGACTGTTGACATCAATGTCGAAAAACATATTGCCACTACCTATATATGCAATGACAATTATCCAATATCAACATGATTTAGGAAACAAATAAATCAGAAGATTGTGGACCATCTCAACCATGAAATAAACTAGTCAAAGAAGTTGGTAGAAGAAAAACCTTGTTGCTTAACTTGGAACATGAACTGAGTAAGAATTAGAGATTTTTTTCATGTCTAAAATGGACCTCCTATGGAATATTATAAAATAATAGTGCAAATAATAAAATAAGATTAAAATACCTTATCACATTTTAGAGGGAGAAAATGAAAAACTAAAAAACTATTTTTTCAACTCGTATTTTCAACTTATCTCCCCATGGTCTTAGTCACATTTCGAGTGGGAGAAATCATTGGATGAAGAAATTAATTTTGCATCCAAGAATACCCATGTTGCATACTTTCGATGGAACCTACTACATGAAAAATGTGAAATACACGAAAAAGATGATTGCAATCATTTTTTTCATGTATTTCATATTTTTCATGTAGTGAGGTCTATATAAAGTATGCAAGATGGATAATCCTTGGATGAAAAGTTAAATTCCACATCCAACAAGTGCTCAAACTAAAATTTTGAGTAAAATTGTAGGGAGATAAGTTGAAAATACGTGTTGAAAAAATAGTTTTTATTTTTTATCTTTTATCTTTTTACTTTATTACTCCAAAAATGGTGAATTGTCCATAATGGTTGACATCATCATATTAAATACTTTTGGTTCTTATAAAGTTGATTTTTGTTGTACATTTTTTTTTGAGATCCATCTTTTACCTTAAAATCGCTCTAATGATAAGGGTATCGATATCTCTATTAGAATTGGTCCATAATCTAATGTATCAATGACACATAAAAGATCATAAATCCCTTTGAACCAGTTTCTCAAAATGAAACTTTACATATTTAGGAAGATTGTCCCAATGTAGATGATGATAGACCTCCATTTTAGATTACTCTTAACATTCATACTAAGCTTATTCACAATTTCATGTTAGACTCAAGATCCTCCCATAATGTCACTCCTAAGTTAATCTAGAAGGGTGAAATGCCTATGTCTCGTGAAGGATTTAGTATTCTCTCTTACCCAAATAGCCAACAAAAACTTAATCATGGACATAGTATTAGTGGATACCCCATCTTCCTATGACATGTTGCTTTCTCGATTATGGGTTGGAAACATGGATGGAACTGTGTAGATGGATTAAGCTATGTCACCATACTTGTCTTCAGGGATAAATGGAGGTGAATATACAAGGAGGATAACCTCCTATATGTTTTGAGTGATGCTAATAGATCCATGAATCTACCTATATATTCCATAGAAGAGTCCATGGGTTGTTATACCTTGTCCATGAAACTTGAACCCATGGAAGAAGAAAATTTACCACCTACTAAGATTGAATAACAACAAGAGTTTCATTCTATTTGGAAATTGTTCTTCGATGGAGCATGCTCCAAAGAAAGAACAAGGGAATAAGTGATTTTAATATCTCCCATAAACCATAACATTATCCTATCAAATAAATTAGAATTTGATGCCACAAGAAATGTTTATGTATATGAGGCATTAATTATAGGTTTATAAGCAAGATCGAAGATGGGGGAGAAAAACATCTATGTTTTTTGCCACTTTGTGTTAAAATTTCTATTTTCCCACCCCGGTTTTCTGTTTTTCCTTATTTCTCCCATGTAGTGAAATGCCCTTTCCCATAACCATACATTCAACAATGATGAAAAAATAAATTTGCTGAAAACACAAATTCTGGAAAATTTACAGAATGCTGGAAATTGCAGAAATAAAAATCAGCAGTAATAAATAGCCATAAAAACACATTAAAACACTGATATTTTTTGTCAACGTAACCCTGAAAAACCCCCTACAACTCTTGGGGAAAACGAGTTTGAGAGCT
Organism: Pinus taeda; assembly: GCA_000404065.3. Lineage (NCBI taxonomy): Eukaryota > Viridiplantae > Streptophyta > Pinopsida > Pinales > Pinaceae > Pinus > Pinus taeda. Next base: position 139,793 of record APFE030336764.1, read on the forward strand.
CTTCTTTATTTCTGGAAAATGCCTTTTTTTACAGCAAGAAAATTTCAGCAAAAATTACAATAATTTTTCCAGCCAGCAAACTTATCTGTTTTCAGCCC
>APFE030336764.1:151050-187574 GCA_000404065.3 Pinus taeda
TAAATCCAATGGGTGAAATAGATTTAGATCAATGGCTGAGATTAAATGCACATTTAAATCTCACTTTCTATTTTTAATTCACCCACTTTAATAAAGACCCACTTAGTCATTTATTTCCAAAGTCACTTTTTCCTTTCTAATTTTTCATTGACTTTATAAAAGTCACTTTAAAATTAGACTTAGTAACTTTATCACTTAAAGTTACTTTTAAATTAGATTTTCACTTTATAAAAATTATAAAGTCACTTTTAGGAGAAAAATTAAAATATTTTGGACACTTTTCCCTAGGCCAAAGATCAAAGCCTAAGGGAACCACCTGTCCTCCAGTACCAAATTTCAACACTTTGAACTGATAGTTTTCCAAATAAGAAAAATATATGACACCAAACACCCTAAAATGAGATCAAATAAAAAAGTGGTATGGGATATTATTTAAAATTACTTTGATGCATTTAACATTACAACCATGTGCAAGGAAGGAAACCAGCATATATATGCATTGGAAACAACAATTAGTACATTTCAACCACCTCGTGAGATCAAATTGAAGTATGAAGTACATATGACAGACATGCCTTATGTTGTAACATGTATTTTTTTGTTTGTTTCATTCAAAAAAATCACTTGAAAAATATTTTGAAAAAATACAAGGCAAGAGGGAGGTGTAATAAGTTGTATATCAGAATCAAAACATTAAATAAATGAAGAAATATATCAAATTTTACAAAGGAAACAAATGTTAAAGCATTAACACCAGACCCAAATAATATATGTTGTGCTTAAAATTTTGGCGGGTCTGTAATGATTATGGATAGTTGGTTCCATGGACAAGTACCAATTGAGATTCCGAATTGGGTTCCAGACCCGTTATGTTATATGCCTTGTTTTATAATGATGGTGGGTCTGGAACAACAAAGAACACTTATATTATATGTATGTGACCCCTTCGATCGTGATCTGCAATAAGGGCTAAACTGGATAGTTTATGTGTTGTAGTTTATAATTCAGTGCATTCGTCTTACCACAGGTTGTAAAGATTTTAATTGATATTCATATATATTTTTGTTTACGCTTTTTATATAAATTTCTATTATAAAGTATTATAATAGAAAGGCCTAACTTGAAGCATATATATATTATATTTTAAAGCCATGGTGGGTCTGCGATCATCCCATAACACTTTATATATATATATATATATATATATATATATATATATAATAATATATATATATATAATATATATAATATATATATATATATGACAATGCTGATTGTGGGCCAGATCCGATGGTGATATATATTATGTTATATAAGTTCGGCAGACCCGCAAGGCATGCGAAAAGGAAGTTTCAAAGTTATAAGGAAGGTTTTCGGGTGGAGTAAAAGCGGTAGATCGTTTTTATTGGAACTCACCCAATTCCACTCAGCATTCAACATGTAGCAGTCAGGTGGAGAGAGGAAACCACCCATTTTAGGCAGGTATTCTCCAGGCTTGTGTGTCGCCCGAAACCGTTACAAAACATCTGATCTAAAAAGCATAGATCTATGGTGGGGATGAATAGATGGAAAAGTATACCTAGGAAATTGTGTGGAGCCCATATTGGAAACAGAAAAAGCATGTTTTATCATATATTTTCATTATAAAAGGTTTACGATTGAAAAGCACGGATATAAAAGATTTATACATAATTCCAACATTTTCATAGTTATGCAGCTTAAGGGTGCATAACTTAAGCTTTACAGGGGTTATCGGGCCAATTGCGAGTTGCGATGAAAGTAAATAGAGTGTTGTATGGGTGGATTTGATAGGTTTATAAAGCAGAATTAACTCTTTTTAGTTCCATATTGATCATAAGTTCGCGTTAATTTCGTAGTGTAAAGTGGAGAATCAAGGTTAGAGTTGAAGCTGAAGAGGAAGAGAATCTGATATGTTTCTTTGCATTTTGGCCAATCAGAATACCCATGTAAACCTAGGATTATATAGACTAAATGAATTTCATTACGACTAAAATGAATTAAGCATGATTGGGGCATTTACAAAGGAATTTGGTAGCGGGTCAACAGAGCAAGCCAATAGTTATCATCCCCTTCTAAATTCAGTTATGTTCTTGTTGTTTCATGTTCTTTGAGGTGTCTTTTACCCTCTATAAAATTTTGTAATATTTTTTACTTCATATAGTTAGAAAAGTAATTAGATAATTTGGATAGTTTTAGAAATAAACAACTATTCCACAATGTATAAAAAGAGGAAAATTTACTAAGAAAGGGTTGGAATTTTGGAGAACCCAAAGACTAGGCCACTGTGTTCCTGATATCATCATTGATTAATAAAAGAATCAGAAGTTTCCATGAATTGTTGCATATAATTTTGTAAGTTTCTTTGTCATGTGTCAAGACATGTTTTCTTCTTTTCAAGTATAGTAATGAAGTTGTAGGGCTTTATTTTCTTATGTAGGTAAAGTTAAGATGCCTTAATAGAGCGCTCCTATACTTGAAGTCCTCACTTCCTTTCTAAGTTATAGATAATAGTTTTTTGAAAGACTAGCATATTGTTTATAATTCATTTCTCATTATCATAGTTCTTATAAGTTAGAGATAGTAGTTTCTGTGAAAGATGAGCATATTATCTTTAACTTCTCCTTCAAACTTTCTTCATTCATCATTTATATCTAGCAAAAATGGCATTCTGAGATGTTCTGGTCATACATGTATTAAGAGTTAAAGACCAAGTTTTCCAGGTCCCTCATTTGAGAACACAAAAAAACAATAAGTGATAGTAAATAATATTTATTAATGTCTTAAGCATAATTTCCCCACAGCCAAGAAATTGGTTTCATAAGGAACAACATTAATTGGTGCCACTGTCAGGGAGAGAAAACAAGAAGACTTTTCCCTATATTTTCAATATTTTCCTCTGATTGTTCAATGAGGAGGAAATATTTGGCTATTTTGAATCAAGGTATTAATTTTTGCTTTAAGAAGACCCTGTAGAAGACTAGACACTTCACAATAGAAGGCTCAAGTTTCTTCAGATCATGAAATGCTATTTTCTAAGAGGGTTGGAAGGTCTAAGATTCCAATTACACCAATTCCTACATTGTCTACATCAAGCAGAAACTTATTTGAACATTCATCTAAGAGAGAGTCATCTTTTTCATTATCTTCATTTTAGGAACCTAGCTGTCAAGACCAATATTTTGAGTCTGTTACTTTTCATTTTCCTATTATAATTATTCATCCTCAACCAATAACCACATTACCTACTTTGCACATTCCATTTACCTCTCAATCAAGTTCCACATTTGTTGGTAATCAAATTTCAATAAACATGGTAGCACCTACATTCTTAGTGAAAAGGTATGCACCTCTTCAACTACCACAACCTTTAAATCAAATGCCATAGGATTACCTTAAAACTATCCCACGTTTTTCAGGAGAATATGAACAAACAATAGAGAATCATGTAGTAGCATTTTGTAATTTTGTAGAAATCCTAAATGTTGAACATTTAGATATTGTTCTCAGACTTTTTTTTAGTCCCTGGATCGAGAAGCAAGAAAATGGTTCAAAGGACTTACCAATAATACCATTCCTTCTTGGGAAGAGATGGAACGTGTGTTTATTTAGAGATGGGGAGAAAAAGGAGACCATGGATATTCATTAAAAAAGTTTAATGCCATAAAGAAGAATTCTGATGAAACTGTGGCTGAATTTGTCATAAGATTTAACAAATTGTATAATAGTCTCCCAATGGAGATTAAGTATCATTCTGCTGGTGCAAAAATAAATTTTGCAGGGGTTTTTGAATCAAATTTTGGATTCACATTAAGGGAAAGAAGAGCTCCAACCCTTGAACAAATCCAAATAGATGCTTTAGGGATAGAAGCAAATCGGGTGGCTGCAGGAAAAGCACTAGAAGTACAACCTACCCAAGAAAAGTGAAAGGCAAAGATAGAATCCTCTCAAAGTCAGTCATTGGAGGATATGTGTAATGTAATTAAAACTATGTCAGATAAGTTAAATAGGTTAGAGTTAGAGAATAAGAACTCTTAGAGACAAACACAGTATAATAAGAACTTTAATACCCAATTCAAAGGACAACCTTTGCAAATCTTGAAAAAGGAAAGAAAAGATCAAAATCAAATTCAAGAACCATTATATATATAAGCAGATCCTGGTGAAGAATGACTTGAAGATCAAATTTCTACATTATATGCAGTTGATGAAGATGAACTCAGCATTGAAGGAGAAGAATATGTGTATGATGAAGCAGATGTTATTCATGATGAAAATGAAATTGATGGATATTGGAAACAATTCTATGATGTCATGTAGGCTGAACTACATAAGAAATATGACCTAAGATCTAGGAGAAGATGAAGAAATCAAGAAAATTAAAGTGAGCAGCAAGTTTCAACTTCCTCACGAAAGGCGACTCCACAAGAATCTCAACCTGCAAAACGAGTAAAAAAAAGGAAAGTAGCAGCAAAATTCCAATGGCAAGACACGAATACTTCGAGGTGAGTCTTCTCAAGATCAAACTAGAAAATTCCTTTCGAGAAAATTGTTTCAATTCCTCAAATAATTTCAGTCATGAAGAAAGGTGAAGATGAGAATGAAAATATTGCTAAACATTGTCACTTTTTTAGTCTTACGAAGGAGTTGGATAAGGTAAGAATACAATTTCCCCTTATAGAATTGGAAAAAACACCTACTTATCGAAAGGAGAATGCTGAGTATATTAATTTAAAAGAAAATGAGAGTGACACTGTAAATTTGTAGGAAGATAAACTAGTCGTGGTTTTGGTCCACATGTAGAGGAAGTAGATTCTTCAATACCTTCTTTTTATATTTCCCTATTGGTTCATGATTTCCTCCTACATAATTGTATGTTTGATTCGGGAGCCTCACATAATCTTATGCCTATGTTAGTGATGAAGCAACTAAATCTACAAGTGACCAAACCTTATAGGGATTTGTATTCTTTTGATTCAGACAAGGTCAAGTGTCTGGGAGTTATTAAGGATTTGGTGGTGTCACTAGCCCAAATTCTAGCTAGAAGCTTGGTAATGGATGTTGTAGTAGCAAATATTCCTGCTAGATTTTTAATGCTTCTATCTAGATCCTGGGGGGCTAAATTTTGAGGTGTTTTGAAACTAGATTTTACATATACTGTTATACCAATTTTTGGTGGAAAGGATAGGAGATTGTATAGAAAAACTAGGTTTGTAAAGACAATTACAAAAAATAGAGCAAGAAAATCACCTGTATATAGTTAGGAGAAGGATGAATTTTCTTGTTTCACACTACATGATAATGCAAATCTGTCTGAAGATAATCATAAGTAGCTTGCTTCAACCAATGTAACTACAGAGCTATAAACGGAAGAAGTGTGGAAATGTTTCTTTGATGGAGCTTATTCCAAGGAAGGATCAGGTGTCGGTTTTCTTCTAATTGCACCTGCAGGTAATATGTTCCCTTTTTCTTTCAAATTAGAGTTTGAGGAAACTAACAATGTGGAAAAATATGAGTCCTTAATTATTTCTCTACAAACAACCAAATAGATGGGAGTCAAGTGAGTTTATGCTTTTGGAGATTCGAAGCTAATCATTAAGTAGATAAAAGATCACTACAAAACAAAGCATCCTAGGCTTTGGGCATATAGAAATGAGGTATCAGAATTGGTTGAAAACTTCTTTGAAGCTTTCAACATTCAATTCATTCCAAGGGATGAGAGTATATTGGCGGATTCACTGCCTGTGGCTGCTAGCACTTTCAAGCCTCCTATTAATCCAAGACTAAGATATGAGGTAGAAAGGAGACACAGACCTTTTGTTCTTGATAATGTTAAGAACTAGCAAGTTTTTGAAGCTGACCAACATATTAAGGAGTTTTTGACTGTGTTTTAAGTGTTCCAGGGTACCAAAATTGATCAGGACAAAGAAGACACAACATAAACTGCAAGAGCTAGTGGTTTAAAAGATTCAATAGCAAATGAGAAGATCTTTCAATTGAAAGGTAATATTCTGCCGAAGGGACTTGTTCATCTTGAAAGGCTTTTTAATTCCAATGATGTAGTTGTGGAGTCAAGGAAAAACTCACAGGATGAAGATATTCAGGATCATAACATTGGAACTCAGGAGAATCCCAGGTTAGTCAAATTATATGCTCTAGTTTCACCTAATTTTCAACAAATATATATTAAACTTTTCAAGAATTATGTTGATGTGTTTGCATGGTCCTATGAAGATCTCAAAACCTATGATGTAAATATTATTCAACATGAGATTCCTTTGAAGGAGGGGATTAAACCCTACGGATAGAAGCTTAGACAGATAAATCCTCTACTTTTACCATCAATTGAAAAGGAGGTAAACAAGTTGCTTCATGCCAAAATCATAGTCCCACACAGGTATTCTAATTTGGTAGCTAATCTAGTACCTGTGAGAAAGAAAAATTGAGAAATAAGGTTGTATGTGGACTTCAGAAATCTCAACAGGGCTTCTTTGAAAGATAACTATCCACTGCCTAAGATGGATCATGCGCTACAAAAGGTAATGGGATCTTTTAGAATGTCAATGCTAGATGGATTTTCTAGTTATAACCAAGTGGCTATGGATAAGGAGGATCAGAAGAAATCATTGTTCACAACCCCTTGGGGAACATTTATGTATGCTAGAATGCCTTTCAGATTGGTGAATGCATGTGCTACATTTCAAAGGGCTATGGACATTTCTTTTGTTGGAGATAAGTTTGTAGTCATATATTTAGATGATATTACTATTTTCTCAAAGTTTGATGAAGAACATTTGGATCATTTGAAGAGGACTTTTCATAAATGTAGAAGATTTGGACTTTCCTTAAATCCCAAGAAATCCATTTTTGCTCTAGAAGAAGGAAATCTATTGGGACACATTATTTCTAGAGAAGGAGTAAAGATAGATCCAGCTAGATTACAAGCTATGTAGAAAATAACATTGTCGAGGAGTAAAAAGGATATTCAAAATTTTCTGGGAAAGATAAACTTCTTGAGAAGATTTTTATCCAACTATGTAGAAATTTTAGAAGAAATTACTAATATGCTAAAAAAAGAAAATGAAGTGAGTTGGACCAAAGAAGCTAGAGAATCATTTTCTAGGATTAAAGAGGCATTACATGAAGCTCCAGCCTTAATCAGTCCTGATTACAGAATTCATTTCCAATTTTTTTCATGTGCATCATCAAGTTCAATAATTGTTGTCTTATTGCAAAAGAATGATGAAGAGAGAGAGTAGCTAGTTGCATTCTTCAGTAAGATTCTTAGTGATTCTGAGCTAAAATATAATATTCTTGAGAAACAGGTGGATGCTTTCGTAAAAGCCCTGAAATATTTTAGAACTTATGTGTTGCAGTCCCAAATAATTTCTTATGTGCCAAATGTTGCAATGGAAGATTTATTACTATAGGGAGATGTAGAAGGTAGAAGAGGAAAGTGGATTGCCAAGATCTAGGAATATGATTTGGACATAAAATCCACAAAATTGTTGAAAGGATGAGGATTCGAAAAAAATTTAACAGAATCAAACTTTCAGGCATTAGGAATTAACTTGTTGGCACCTGTGGATGAAAAAGCAACTGAAGAAAGTGAAGGAGAGCAAGATCCAGGTATGAAGATCAAGTACAAATTTTTGTGTTCAAAATGGTATAAGCATATAATTCATTATTTGTGCTTTCTTTCTTCTCCCCAATCTTTAGATAGAACAAAGTATAGGGCCCTAAAGATCAAGGCACAACCATATGTGATTGTGGAAGGCAGATTGTACTAGAAGGATCCTATTGGGATTCTATTTATATGTTTAACACAGAATGAATTTACAGAAACAATCAAAGATTATCATGAGGGGTTTTGTGGAGGACATTACAATTGGAAAGTAACTAAACATAAGATCCTTCAGGTAGGATTTTATTGGCCTACTTTATTTGGTGATACATATAAGTGTTTTAGAAGTTGTCAGAAGTGTCATCTTTTTGCTGAGAAGAAGAGATTAGCTCCTTTCCCTTTGATTCCAGTTTTCATAGAGGAACCATTTAGCAAATGGGGATTGGACTTTGTTGGAGAAATCAATCCACCTTCAAGTAGACAACACAGGTGGGTTCTCACAACAACTGATTACTTCACCAAATGGTAGAGGCAATTCCTACTAAGAGAGAAAATGATTAGATAGTAATGAAGTTCTTGGAAGAAAATACTTTCAGTAGATTCAGATGCCCCGTTAAAACTATATTAGACAATGCTCAAGTCTTCAACTCAAGTAAGTAAATTTCTTTTTGTCACAAGTATAATGATATTTTTTCCCATTCAATAAATTACCATCCTCAGGGATTGGATTAGCTATATCTACTAATAAAATTTTGATGAAGATCCTTAAGAAAACCATTGCAAAAAATAAAAGAGATTGGGATTCTAAGTTGTAGTTTGTTCTGTGGGCTATTAGAGTAATTACCAGAAGATCTACATGGAAATCACCTTTTGAATTAGTATATGGAACTCAGCTCTATTTCCATGTCAACTTGTAAAGCCAGTGATTACAATGATTCAAGAGGCGAAAGATGAACCAAATTCTTTGATAAGAGGAATGAAAAAAGTAGTGGAGCTAAGCGAGAATAGGGAAAAGGTAAGAGACAACTTGATTATGTATCAATCCAAGATGAAAAATATTTTTGACAGGAAAGCCAAGGAAATTGATTTCAAAGTTGTAGATTTAGTATTGAGATGGGATACTAGAAGAGAAGATAAGGGTAAACATGGGAAGTTTGATCCTCTCTAGTATGGTCCTTTTAGGATTTCTGAAGTGAGATCTAATAATACCTTCATCCTAAAAAATGTTAATGGTGAAACTCTACAATTGACTATTAATGGGCAATACTTAAAGAACTACTTCCAGTTCTAAAGAATAAGCATCATTTCATTGTGAATACCGGAGTGAAATCATTATACAAATGGCATAATATTTCAGTTTATGGAAAGCAATATATGACTCCATGCCTAAACTAAAGGCTAATATGTAGTTCTTAGTGCTTCTATGGCAAAAGCACTATCACTAGGTGGAGCCAGATGTTGTAACATGTATTTCACTATTTGTTTCATTCAAAAAAATCACTTGAAAGATATTTTGAAAAAGATAAGGCAAGAGCGAGATGTAATAAGTTGTGTATCAGAATTGAAACATAAACGAAATGAAGAAATATATCAAATTTTACAAAGCAAACAAGTGTTAAAGCATTAACACTAGACCTGAAATAATATATGTTGCATTTAAAAGTTCAGCGGGTCCACAATGATTATGGATTGTTGGTTCCGTGGAAAAGCGTTGATTGTGATTCATGATTGGGTTCTGGACATGATATGTTATATGCCATGTTTTATAATGAACATAGGTCTGCAACAACATAGAGCACTTATTTTATATGTATGTGACCCTGTCGATCACGATCTGCGATAAGGGCTGGACCGGATAGTTTATGTGCTGTACTTTATAATTCAACGCGTTCGTCTTATTGTGGGTTGTAAATATTTTTATTGATATTTATATATATTTTTGTTTACACTATTTTATATGAATTTCTATTATAAAGGATTATAATGGAAAGGTCAGACTCCAAGCATATATATATATATATATATATATATATATATATATATATATATATTATATTTTAAAGCCCTGGTGGGTCCACGATCATCCCATAGTAACATTATATAATATATATATATTAACATGCGCCAGTTGTGGGTTGGATCTGATAATGATATATATTATGTTATATAAGTCTGGCAGATCCACAAGGCATGTGGAAAGGCAGTTTCAAAGTTATAAGGCATGTTTTCAGGCTGAGCAATAGCAGTAGATGGTTTTTATTGGAATTCACCCAATTCCACTCAACATTCAACACGTAATAGTTAGGTGGAGAGAGGAAACCACCCATTTTGGGTAGGTATTCTCCAAGCTTGTGTCTTTCCAGAAACCTTTACAGACCATCTGATCTAAAAATCACAGATGTATGGTGGGGATGAATCGGCGGGAAAGTATACCTCAGAAATTGTACGGAGCCCATATTGGAAGCGGAAAAAGCATGTTTTATCATATATTTTCATTATAAAAGGTTTACGATAGAAAAGAACAGATGTAAAAGATTTACACATAATTCCAACATTTTCATAGTTATGTGGCCTAAGGGTGCATAAGTTAAGTTTTACAGGGATTATTGGGTCGATTGCTAGTTTTGATGAAAGTCAATGGAGCATTGTACGAGCAGATTTGATAGGTTTATAAACCAAAATTAACTCTTTTGAGTTCCATATTAATCAAATGTTCATATTAATTTCCCTATGTAAAGTGGAAAATCAGGGTTAGAGCCGAAGCTAAAGAGGAAGACAATCTGATATGTTTCTTTGCATTTTGACCAATCAGAATGCCCATGTAAGCCTAGGATTATACAAACTAAAAGCGTTTCATTATGGCTAAAATGAATTATAGCATTATTAGGGCACTTATAGAGGAATTTGGTAGCGAGTCAACAGAACAAGCCAACAATTATCATCCCCTTCTGAATTCAGTTATGTTCTTATTATTTCATGTTCTCTGAGGTGTCTTTTACCCTCTGTAAAATTCTGTAATAGTTTTTACTTCACATAGTTAGAAAAGCAGTTAGATAATTCAGTTAGTTTCAAAAATTAACAATTCCTCCACAATGTATAAAAAGAGGAAAATTTACTAAGAAAGGGTTGGAATTTTGGAGGACCTGGAGAGTAGGCCACTGTATTCCTAATATCATCGTTGATTAATGAAAAAATCAGAAGTTTCCATGAGTTGTTGCATATAATTTTGTAAGTTTCTTTGTCATGTGTCATGCCAAGTTTTCTTCTTTTCAAGTATAGTAATGAAGTTGCAAGCCTTTATTTTCTTATGTCGATAAAGTTTAAATTCCTTAAAAAAGTGCTCCTATACTTGAAGTCCTCAGTTTCTTTCTAAGTTATAGATAATAGTTTCTCTGAAAGACCAGCATATTGTCTATAATTCAGTTCTCATTATCATAGTTCCTCTAAGTTACAGATAGTAGTTTCTATGAAAGATGAACATATTATATTTAACTTCTCCTTCAAACTTTCTTCATTCATCATTTATATCTAGCAACAAATGCCATTCTGAGATGTTCTGGTCATACATGTATTAAGAGTTAAAGACCAAGTTTTCTAGGTCCCTCATTTGAGAAATAAAAAATAATAAGTGACGATAAATAATATTTATTAATGTCTTAAGCAGAATTTCCCCATAGCCAACAAATTGGTTTCTTAAGGAACAACACCTTCCATCCTAGATAACATCAAGTATTGGAAATTTTTCAAGGATGACAGGAAACTAAATTAATTTCTATAGTTGGTCAATGAATTCTCAGTCGCTAACATATGTTATGAGGATAATTATATTGAATGATGCTAGGATGAGGTAGAATCCCAATACGACAATCTAAAATTACTCAAAAAAATCAAAGGTCATAAGGTGATACACCTAAAGAAATTTTTTATCTGAAATGGAGTCACCCTCTTTGAACATATATTTTTTCATAATAATGTCTCCAATAGACCCATTTTCCAATCGGTGGCCAAGAACATTGAGGAACACTACCTGGGCACTGAATATGATTCGCGAAAGATAAAGCTTGCCATGTCTCTAGATTCCACGAGCAAAGCATGGTGTGTTGAGTTATTTAATAAAATTAAATATATTTTTTCATGGAGATATGTATATTTGAATACTTATGGTACATTCATATACAACGTAGAATATCATTGAAAAAAAATTCTAAGTTGGAAATAATAGAGAAGGAAATCAAGAAGCCACTCGATGGGAAAATTATTTTACCATTGAGATATTTTGAATGGGTGGAAAACTTGGTACCTATCAGAAAGAACAATGGAGATATCAGGTTATGTGTGGATTTTAGGAACTTGAGAAAAATCTAACTAAAGGATAGTTATCCATTGCCTAGGAATTAGAGGAAATTTTTGCATAAAAGTGGCCTCTTAAGGAAAAATAATAAATTAATAACTAAAATAATAAAATATTTGCTATGAATTTTGGAGGGAAAAGAAAAAAAATATTTTTTTTATTGTATTTTGAAATTATCTCATTATAGGTTCATTCAAATTTCAAGCCTAGACACTTGTTGGGTGTGGAATTAAATTCCCCATCCAAGGAGTATCGATTATGCATACTTTTGAGAAGACCCACATTGATAAAGTTTGAAGATACATTAAAAAATCATGTTTAGACACTTTTTTTAATGTATATTCATTTTTTATCAATGTGGGTCTTCTCAGAAGGATACATAATGGGTACTTGTTGGATGTCGAATTTAATGCCATATCCACTAAGTGTCTACACTTGAAATTTGAATAAAATTATAAGAAGATAAGCCAAAAAACCAATTAAAAAAGTAGTTTTTTTATTTTCCCTCCAAGATATTTACATGTAGAAATTTTTAAATTTAAAGGATTTTGATTGGTTTACATATTGTGTACATGAAAATTTCATGGGAACTTTTAGGCTAAAATTTCCTCTAATGATGCATCATTTGTTGCAGAAGGTGATAGTAACCTCAGAGATATTGATGATGGAGGGTTTCTCAAGTTATAATAATATAGATATGCATGCGGTAGAAAATAAAAGATTGTTTTGACCACACCATGGGGTATAATCATGTAGGAAAAAATTCCATTTGTTTTGATGAATTTGGGAGAGATATTTCAAAGGGATATGCAAATTACTATTGTGGGAGAAAGAGAAAGGTTCAAAGTCATCTATTTGGATGGCATGATAATATTCCCCAATTTAGATGAAGAAAAATTAGAATATTTGAGACAAACATTCCTAAAGTATAGGAATTTTGTCCTTTCTTTGAATCGTAAGAAAATGTTCTTCGCTTTGCAGGAAAGAAAATTGTTGGGACATATAGTTTCCAAGGATGGTGTCAAGATTTATCTAGAAAGGGTAGAGACTATATCAAAAATTGTTTTATCTCAGAACAAAAAGGAAGCTTAGTAAGTTTGCGGGAAGATAATTTTTATAAACATATTTATTGTGAATTCTACATAAATCCTCAAGTGCCTAACAATCTTGCTAAAAAATAATAGTGATGTGAGGGGGACACTTGAGGCCCATATATCTTCTCAGAAAATCAAGAATACTATTATGGAAACCATTCTCATGGAAAGTATGGATGTTTGAAAGGAATTCCATATTTTTCCTTTTTCTTCGAAGCACACAATAGTTGTAGTTCTCTTGCAAAGGAATCAAGAAGGGTGTGAGCATACCCTATCCTTTTTGAGTCGCACATTGGGAGACATAGAACTAAAATATATCATTATGGATAAACAAACGTATTCTATGGTGAAGGAATTCAAATCTTTTAGATAATAGATGCTGCATTCAAAAGTGATAACACAATTTCCATCAACAATAGTAAAAGAGATTATCATAGAACCTCACAATGATGGAAGGAGAGGGAAATGTATATCCAAGATCCAAGAATATAATATAGAAATAAAACATACAAAAGTCATGAAAGTTGAAGGATTAGATAAGTTGGTTACTGAGTCAAACCATACAATGCTTGGGAGGTGCACCGATAAAGATATTTGCAACATTTCAAGAGAGGAGAATCCATAAGGACCTCCTTCTTCAAACGAAGAGAATCCAGAAGAACCTCTTCTTCCAATGGGAAGGAATCCATAAAAAACCCTCACATTGCAAGGAAGGAATCCACAAGAACCCTTCTCGAAGGGGCTTTGAAATTTTCATAATTCCATTTCGTATCAAGACATTATGTTCCTCTTGTAGAAATTACAGTGTCCTCCCGAGTTTCTCAAAGTGAAATGCAGGTCCTTGAAGTTGAAAGAAATAAGGTATTGTATTGTATGTGAATGCTTATATTGGAAGGATCCTACCCATATCTTGCTCACTTATGTGACTGAAGATCAAACATAGAATATCATTTGAGAATTTCACTATGGGATATGTGGGGTCACTAAGCATCTAACCATATCATATAATATTTTAGGAGATGGATACTACTGGCATTCTCTTTTCAAGGATACAAATGATGTTTTTAGAGATTATTTGTAATGTTAGATGTTTATGGACAAGAACAAGTTAGAATATTTACCATTGAAGCCTATTAAGGTTTAAGCTCCATTTCAATAGTTAGGATTAGAATTCATTGCAGTGATACATCCCCATTCAGGTGGTAGACATAGGTATATCTATATGCCCACTGATTATTTCACTAAATGGGTGGAATTTATTTGAAACCGGAAGGCTGATGAGAGGGTCATCATCACATTCCTCGAAGATTGAATTATTTTGAGGTTTGGGTGTCTTAGAAAGTTGGGCATAGACAATGCCCATGTTTTTAAATCATCTAAGGTGATGCAATTCTATTAAAATTACAACATAGAATTTGTACATTCCAAAGCTTACTATCCTCAAGGAAATGTGTTAGAGGAATCCTTAAATGAAAATATCATAAGATCATCAAGAGGATGTTGGAAAGAAATAATAAGAGATGGGACTCCAACCTTAAATATCAACTATAGGCAGATACAATCAACACTAAGAGAGTTATTAACACTTCTCCTTATCAGCTAGTGTATGGTATATATGTCATTTTCCCATGAACCTATTCTTACCGGTGATGAAGTTGTTGAAAGAAGAAGAACCAAACATGAGGTGAATGCTGAAAAGGATCTATCAATGGATAGAAGTTAAAAAATAAAGAGAAGAAGCTCTAAGTAGGACTAAACTTTATCAACATAAAGTGAGAGCTTTTTTTGACAAAAGGGAAGAGGAACAAAATGTGCAAGTGGGAGATTTAGTGTTAAAATGGGACATGATCCAAGAAGAAAAATACAATCATGAGTTATTTGAAACTCTCTGGATTCGTTTATTCTAAGTACAGGAGGAAAAATACAACAATACATATTAGCTTGAGAGTATTAATGGAAATTTCTTTTCGAATCTTGTCAATGACAAGTTCCTGAAAAAATTATTCACTTAACTAACTCTCAATTAAAAAGAAGAAAACAAAGAAGAAGGAAAATAAAGCAATAAAAAGAGGAAAATAAAATATTTTTCTTTCAAGAATTCGATTTTGAAGAGTTTTCCTATGAATATTGCAATTCTTCAATTTCCAATAAAGGTTACAAGTAATTGCCTTACATTGGCTCAAAGAAGACTTAATAACCTAAGAGAGGAACTGGAACTAAAAGTTCCCAACAAGCAATAAAGGCTCATTCCACCCCAAGTAGCCCATGTTACCACCAATATCCTCATTCCTAAAGGATTTCCTGATCATCCAAGTCTAAAAGCCCCAAAGGGCCAATTTATATTGAAGGTTCATGAGAGAGGAAATTATTGACAAATTCAAGTAACATGGGAAAAGTTATTCCCAATGTACACCATTAGCAAAGGATATCAGCATGACACAATGATGGATTCATGCAAAAGCCATGGATGTTGGAGCGCTAGCTAGGGAAAGTTGTAGGCACGCTAGTCTGACGATGGACATGCCAGTCAATTCGATGATAGACAAGCCCTCACACTTCAAACATGCAAGAGATTTAATTCAATGGAGGGATGTGGAGAGGGCACCATGGGCCCCTCTCATTCACCTCACAACATTTCAATACTTTTTACGCTGAGTTTGCAAGTTACGTGAATGGAGCCACATTGCCCTCCACATATTCATCCCATGTGTCTTGCACTACCACCTAACCTCCCAGCTCTCCCTACATATCATGCAATATTTCTTGCCATGTCACCCTTCCCATATCATCCCCAGTACACTTCATCCCTTACACATGTCGTGGCCTACATCATGTTGATGTCAGCATGATGTAAGCCAAATTTTGTGCCAAACATAATATTGACATGTGTCAAAACACTTATAAAAAGGTTAATGGGCCGATTATTTGTCATTTTGTATAGTGAAGCCTCCAACTCAACCCTACGCATCTATAAATTCAATTTTCCCAATTCTGTAATCTCTAAGCTTGAATTTTGCATTTTCAACCACAAATTTGCCTCCCTCTCATAGATGCAACCTGCTGAAACCTAGTTAATATCAAATTTAAACTAATTTGAATTCTAAAAAAACCCTAATGATTACAAGAAAAGCTATTTTCACTCCAAAATCTGATTTTCCTGTTGATTGACTGTATATTGCTAAAAATGAATTCATTAAGAGTATAAAAGTCACGAATTTGGACAAATTCAAGCTCAATTATCTCAAAAACCCTTAATTTGACTTGTAAGTGTGTTAACCGGTCGCACAATTCAATGTTTGAATAAAATTCACTCCACTTTTTTGGCCTATCTCCTATGAAAATGTGGCACCTCCCCATTAGCTAGAGAATCCCTTTGAGAATCTCCCTTTTCCACTTTTCTCCCTCCTCATTCAATTAGCCACTTTTTAACAATTCCCACTTTCCAATGGTCACCTAATCTTCCAAAGGCTCTCCAGATGTCCCAATGGTGGAGAAAATCAAAGGAAATAACTTTTATGATGGTGATTCCAACATCTAGGACCCATTGATAACCACTTATGTCATGAATAAATTTATTCATTTGGTTCAAATTACCAGTGACATCATCGACGATCACAACAATTTGTATGCATCAAATTTGATATTATCAATGTTCCCACAAGTGTATCATTCTCTAGAAATGGTATCTAGGCATTTCAGACAATACTTCTTGATAGAATAACTATTTTTTTATGTAAATGAGACAAGGTAATAATAAATACAACACTGAAATACATAATATATATGCTTTCCTTTCTAGACATAATAGATTTTAAAAATCTAGATAAAGAGAGCTTAGAGGAGAAGTGGCATTTTCTTAGTCTATAAATTAAGCAAAAAATGGGTCATGGGTAAGTAAAAAAGGGAGTATTTTCCCCTTGTGGTCCTTGTCCTTACCACATCCGAGCCTTCGATTCTATTCCCAAGCTATATTTTTCCATGGCTTCCCAAGTTTTTATCCTCGATATTGATGTTTATTCAACTGAAACCGTTATAGGTTTCTTATTTTATTGTGTCACATGACCAATGTTGGCATGGGGTTCCCTGGGTTAGATTTCTGGTAGAAAAGCCACATTTTGATGTAAAAAGATGAAAAGTCTCCACAAATTGCGGTCAGAGAGTGCGTAGCTAGTTAAGAGTCAAAAAGGGTTTTTACCTTCCTTTATGTAAGCTCAAGTTAGTTTTTGAAGTTCTAACCATGGTCCGCGGACCATGGCATTATATAAATAGGTGTGTCTTAGAGAGTCTAAGAGGGATATCTAAGTTCATCTATGGGTACAAGGAGAGAATTCTAACGTAGGGAAGTAAGTCTTAGAGTATAAAATGTTTTTATAGTTGAGTGCGTAGAGGCCTAGAGTAGTGTCTGCAACTGAGTGCGTAGGGAAGTATTGAGTCTGTAAATCTATATTGAAGATCAATAAAGAAGAATGTTGTAGAAATTTTGTGTTTTACTCTTTATTTATATTATGTATGATTGCGATATATGCTATGATAAAATGATGTATTTATAAAATAATGATGTATTGATGTACATATTTACTTCATCTGCCTTATTATCTGAATGTAATTCATGTCAAGTGATTATGCAAAGATCGTAACACTTTATGTTAAAGTTATCAAACACTTAGGTAGATGTGAGTAGATACTGATTTAAGGGTAATATATGCTGTGCTTAAGTAGCCAATTTGCTTGTTAAAGCTCCACAAAAGCTAGTCCTATACCTTTGTGAAGGTCTAGAGGATGATCTAAGGAAGATACATTGCTAAGCTTTAAGGGCTTAGAGATCTACATGAAGGGAAATATAGGGCATAAAACGACATCTTATTGATATCTGGATGTAGAAACATGGTTCTAGCATCCCCCCATACTGCTTCGGGTGAGACTTAAGTTTGCGCTACATGGATTGATGCCGTAAGGGCCAATAGTGTAAGGATTTGTTTGGCACAACTAACTATTAACCTGGGTCAGGACCCTCTAAGCCAAAAAATGGGTTCGCTGCTGGGACCAACATCTGCATAAAGAGATGTGTGATGTTACATCACTAGAATCTGACCAAGAATGAAATTGAGAAGTGGTTGGATAGAAAGATCCATGAAGTCACAGTGTAGGAAAACAAGAATCCACACCTGACAAAAGAATAGTGGTTAGAAATATATTTGTACATAGAAATAAACAAAAAAAAAATTGTACCTTCTCGATTGAACTATACAAGTGGTTCACTAAATTGTAAGACAACCAAGGAAGGTGGAGGCTTGATGGTCCAGTATTGTGGACTCTAGAGTTAGTGTGGACGTTGGATGCTTCTGAATATAAGATCATGCACATTGTTGACCATTGGATTGATTGGGTTATACAAGGATTTATTACAGATTTCGTGGTTGACACCTCAGTTAGTTACAACAAAGAAGAGAGACGCTTCTTTAAGGGACCGTGAGGTAAGTGTCTCAGATCTTTGAATACTTGGATTAAGATGTTGTTGTATGAGAAACGTGTTTTGACACTACCTTGATGTTTGGAGCTACATGAAAGGGAAGCACTTCAGAGATAGGGGAAGAACATGGCCTGAATATAGCCCATTGATTGGACCTCCTATTATTGATGATGAGTGAGCAACACAGGCTTCACCGCAGAGTGTTGTCCAGTTGATAAGATAGGGTTTTATGCGGATACCATCCATTCCACCTCCACCTTCACCCACATAACCAGCACCCCCGCCACCATTCAACATGTCGAATACAATGAAGTTGCCAATGTTCAAGGGCTTAGGAAGTGTGGGATCTATGAAGCTAACATGAATCTTACATATAGTCATCATTGCGATTGTTTTATAGGCATGCTCCTACCCTAACTAAGGATTGCTTTATCACAACAAAAGATAGGAATGCAGGTGGAGGATCTAGAAATCACGATGAGATTGCATGAAACACCTATTCAGAATGCATCTTTGGGAGTCCAACAAATTCACTTGTTGTTGCAGAACCTCTATTTGGAATTGCAGAGCTTGATAAAATAAAAGGAGGCCATGATAGAGGTGCACAAAGAGGTCTAGTGCCTTAAGTGTAAGAGCTAGGGGCATGATAAGGATCATTGTTCTGTCTTCACGAACTATATCATTGGAGGGTGGTCGATGCCTCTAAGGCATGAAGCTCCACTAGGACCAAGTATGGGGGCCACGCTATGGTGCACTATTTTTTAGGTGGCCAGAAAACATGTCACATACAATTGTCATTTGCTGCAAAAGTTTATACAAGTTCCACAACGATTGTTCTATGATTTCTGCAAATTGGTGGGCCACGATGAATGCTACTGTTGTAGCTATAAACTAATGATGGAGAGGACACCTATATATTGAATGTAAGGAGAAACTTAGCCTTCGGATCAAGGCACTTGGGGAGTGCATGGAGGATATCAGGGGCATGGAAGAAGCCAAGGAGGAGGAGGACCTGGTAAAGGTTGGGGACTGGTCATTTGCTATAATTTTGGAACACCAGGGCCCTATGTATGGGAGTTGTTGGCTTGTCGGGGCATGACCTAGGTTCAGAGGTGATTTAGCCAAACAAATCTTAGTGCTACTAGCCCTTTCAGCAATAGTCTATGGAGCATGGACTGAGGTCTCACCTGAAGTAGTATGGGAGGGTGTTAGAACTAGGTTTATGCACCCTGGAGATGTCTGATAAGTTCAAGCGGTCCACGGTTTGACCCTGTACACACGTCACTACGCGCACTTACCCATACCTCGTAGTCTGAGATGTTGCCTTTGCGCAACCCTATTTGAGGGCTGAACACTGTTATTACCCAAGCCCTTACTAGTATTTGGCTGTTAGTTGACTAACTTATGCCTACTTGTATGCGTTGAAGTATACTTAGAAATATAAATCATTTATATAGTTGCGCAGAGTAAATAAACATTGTATTTCCAATTTATATCAAACATGTAATAACCCAAGAATAGATACATATAATTAAGATAAAACTTCTCTTTATTATTTTCTTCCTTGGTTACAGACTTGACTCCACCCTATGCACTCAGCTGAAAGGGTCTCGGCACTCAGTTGCGGACTACTAGGCCTCTGCGCACTCTACTGTAGAGCCTTCTCCTACTCTACGACCCAAGACACACTTAGACACTTAGACTCTTACTCTTCGCTTCTTCTTTGCTATCTATTTCTTAGTTTTCCTCTTACACTTAGAGCCTCACTCTATTTATAAAATCCCATGGTCCGAGGGCCATGGGCAGGCCGAAATTACGTTACAAGATTAGGGCAGACAACCCTATGACTCTATCATACATTTCGCACTCCTCGCTGGCAATTCATAGAGTCTTTACAATAATTTTACAACAATATTAGGTAAAAAATTGAGCTCTGAGCCCCAAAACATGCCTTGGGGGGATTCCATGCCCAGCAGGCCCCAAACACAAACATCGTGACTCACCCTCAAGTCACTCGGCCAGCGCGGTGATCTTGGCATGAAGTCCCTTAACTGTTCTCAAACGGTGTTGAGGTCTGGAACGAACAAAGCTGCTAATTGTTGCTTCTATTGCATCCGTTGTTCTAAGACCTCTATGTCTAGGGTGCTTCTCTGCATCAATATGTGCATCCCTTGTATGTGCCTGATCTTTCCTTCGATGTTTTCTGTGATAGTGAAATCCTCATTGATCTAAGGCTGAATGTGTGCTTTGAGAACTTGCTCCTCGTGTCACACCATGTCCACCTACTCCTTCAGTGTTTTGGCTTGTTGCATCCTTGCAAGCCTTTGGGTGAGGACTATTGTCTACGCAGTTCCTCAAACACTGTCATATTACTGTTGGAGTTCTCGAGCTTCTATCTTCAAGCGTTGGATGTTGGGGTCCTCCTGTAGAGTTGTCAGGACCTCAAGTTATTTTTCTAATAGGCTAGTACAGTCTCATACTGCACCTCTAATTTCCTCTAGTCCCACTATGATAGTGCTGGCATGTTGTTCTCTAACTTTTGGGGGAGTGGATGGTTGCGCCTTTAACCGTAGCTTGGCGATCAGAAGATTTAGCTCCATCTGAACCTCGGTAATCTCTTTGCTTGCCTGACAGAATCCTATTGCTAGGCTGTGGATCCACACCTCTATTGGGAGATCTACCAGGATAGCCAACTCTAGGACATTGCAGCAAGTGTCACCTACCACCTGCACCAACTGCTGATTTTGAAACACCAATTCGTCACACTGCAAGTTGAGTTGTTCCATGTTTATCTTTTTCTCGTTGAGGACATGGATCGTGTGGCTCTCCCTAGCATGTAGCTCTCCTTTTATCCCATCATGTAACAGATATAGTATCTCATGTGTAAGGGTAGCTAGATTAAGGCCAAGGACTTTCAACATGATAACCAAAAATCTATCGACCTCATTCTTTGTCACTAGGGCCCCTTCTGGTAACACTATTGTGTTTTCCATCTATGCGTGTAGCATATTCTTTGTTATCGATGATCCTACTGCAAGGTGGGTTGAATGGGTGCCCACCTGAGGGGGATGCACCTATAGCTCCTGCAACTGTGCCCTGAGAGCCCCCAACACAGTCTGGTGCTCCTACATAATATCCTAAACAACCTCAGTGGTGACATCATGCACTGTCTTGCCGATGTCATGGAGATCACCATTGGTTAGGGTGATTGGGTCAATGGCCAACTTCGAGGCCTTGACCATCTTCCTTGGTCCTGCTCGCTCTACCATTTGTGGGCGCTTCAACTGTGTGGATGTGGTCCCTAGGTCCATGCTCCCTTCTGCTGTTTCTGCTTCCTCTACCTCCTTCCCCTAAGAGGACCTTGCTTGGCCCTCGCTCACCTACACAATTGTTTCATGTGCTACGACTGCTTCTGCGGCCTTTCTCTACTCATCAACTTTCTACATTGCTTCCCGCACTACCCGTACCTCAGCTGTTGTTGTTTCCTTTTTCCTTTTCTTGGCCAACTGTGTGACGCATAGCTTGGCATCATCCTTCTTCTTCTGTGTTGTCTCCCTCTTGAGTTCTACAAGATCTGGGGAGTTCCATGTAAGTTTGAAGCCCATACAAAAATTACCTGCATATGAATTCTAAAACATAGAAAATAATCAATGCTAGACCATAACACATAAAACACATATACACAAAGATTTTCCCCTGGATCCCAAAACTAGGACTACCAGCTTGACTTTTCATTATGTTCCTTTCAATGTTATAATACATATTTATACATGTTGAAGCATCCAATACCATGGACTGAAAACGATCACATCTAATACCATGGATCGAAAACCATCGCGTCCAAAAAACATATGAGAAAATCATGCACAAAATCATAGGTGGGTCCACCCATCCTAACATTGGATCCAAAACCAACATTTTTCGGGGTGCTTCCCTGAACTCGATTAAGTGGGGTTACAGGTACCCCTCAAACCCCCTGTGACCTCCCCCCCTCTAACCCCCAGTTAACTACGTGGGCTAGTCCTGGAAAGAATATAACACAACCCAACATTCTCCCACTTGTTGTTTTCTTTCCACAGGGGGCCACAAGAGAGCTTAGTCATTTATCTAGCCCTGCAACACCCATTGTTTCTCTACACCAAGAGAAATTCTCAAAGCTCATAGATTTTGTCAATGCATCTGTAGTATTCTTCAAAGTGTCCACCTTTACCAACAACACCTTTCTGTGTTCTATCATATCCCTTAGAAAGTGATACTGAAAATCAATCTGCTTTGTCTTTGAATGATATGCAGGGTTCTTTGCCAAGAAAATTGCACTTTGGTTGTCACAGTCTATCCTTATAGCTTCCTGTCTTAACCCATACTTGAACACAAACTCTGCAACCAAATTGCTTCCTTGCTTGCATGAGTGGCTGCCATGTATTCTACCTATGTAGTTGATAGTGCCACTACAGATTGTTTCTTACTCATCCAATTGACTGCACCTCCAAATAGGTTAAACACATACCCATTTGTAGATCTTCTATGATCTAAATGTCTAGCCCAGTCTGCATCAAAAAAGCCATGAATATCCAACATTCTGTCCAATCCTGATCTTCCTTGGTAGCACAAACCATAATAACTAGTGCCATGCAAATACTTGAAAACCTGCTTCACTGCTATCCAGTGCTCCTTCCCTGGTTTTGACATAAACCTACTCAATAGTCCCACTACATGTGAAATGTCTGGTCTAGTATAGACCATTGCATACATCAGGCTACCAACTGACTTGCATATGGAACATGAAACAAGTCCTCTTCCTCTTCTTGTGCCTTGGGACACTGTTTAGCAGATAACCTCACACCTATAGGAATAGGAACCTTCATCATTTACTATCCCGCATATCAAACCTCTGTAGTGTTGTCTCGACATACTTCCTCTGGTTTAACCAGAGCTTCATCTTTTCCTGATCTCTTTTAATTTCCATGCCCAAAATATAGTTTGCAGCACCAAGATCTTTCATGTTGAATTTGGAGGACAATTGGGTCTTCAAATCCTGGATAATTTCTTTGTCATTTCCAACGAGAAACATATCATCCACATACAAGACCAGATAAATAACATGGTCACCAATTAATTTCAAATACACACAGTGATATGCTTTGCTTCTGGTGAAGCCATGTCCCCATATAAATGTATCAAATTTTTGATACGAAATCCTTGGTGACTGTTTTAACCCATACAAAGATTTCTTTAACTTGCATACTAGTTCTTTATTACCCTGAACCGCAAAGCCTTCAAGTTTATTCACTGTTGTGGGATAAATTCCCCTAGGGTCTTGGGTGGATAACCTAGCAGACTGGAGGTTATCTATTCAAAGAAACACACATTCCATACAACCATAATGCTACTATAAGCAAACTCTACGATAGGGGCGTACTTGAGTTCCTACGTTTGAGAAGAGCCTTCCAAGGTCCCAACCCTTCTTGGAGTTCCTTTTGCTCCTTTGACCTACAAAACAATCAATTCAATAAAGTACAACAGTATATGGACTAAACATCATAAAGAAACCATCTTCATATTATAAGGAAAGGTAGTTAGTTACGCAATTAAACAACCATTCACATATGAATCATAACATGAATATCATAAACATGAAGAAGACTTATATCAAGAAAAAAGACATGTGTTTCTTTTATTATAGACAAAAAAAGTTTAGAAAGGAATAATTTCACTTGATTCGTCCTTTCGTAGTCTCCAAGTAGAACCATCTCCCGGATTCGTCCAATCTCAAGCCTTTAACAAACTCCTTCCATGACTTACTCCATGATATCTCAAGTAGTATGAAGACATCAACACACACAAGGAAACAAGAGTTTCCTGTAAAAATAGAGGAAGTGCAGGAGGCACTAGGATCTATAGACCTGGTCAGGGAAATTTCAGCATAATAATCTTTCTCTCTCTTCTCTCCTCCCTTTGGCCTCCCCATTGAAGCCTTTTTATACTTCTCCCAAAGTAGCTTTTTAGTTGGGAATTCGTTGGGAACAGTTGGGCCACGGGCACTAATAGGTAATCAATAGGTGAAACTCGTGATCTCTGCCCGAAATTAAGGAGATTTATTTTTTTTTAAGTGTTTTAAGACATATACACGAGTTTGGTATACACAGACCCGCGTATACATGCATTTAGCTCAGGGCAATGTCGCGTATAGGGAATAAAACACTATTTTTTAAATTTTTGACCAGGTCTGGAAGGAGGGGTTGCCCTAGGCCATGAGTGCAACATCAAAAACCTCAAGAGTGAGATTTGGATCTATAACATATACCCCCTAATATATGAGGTTAGAAGGGGTACATGATGGCCGAAATGTATTAAGCAAGTTCATGGAAAGGAAATCTATCATAAACTGAGAAGGACTACAACAGAATTCAGCTTGCCAAGCCACAAAAGGAGATCAGAAAGAAACACTGTCTGAGGCGGGCATACCCATGCTCAGAGAAAGTACAACATGTCCGCCTATCACGTACAAGTGGATCTACTAAGTATACAAGTATAAATGACTGGAAAATACATAATGGATCATCTGATCACGATCGAACAAGTACGTCTGCATATCACATATAAGAATGTCAATGATGTTCAAGGATGAAGTGCATCACTGATATCAAAGACAGATCCTGAAAAGTACCAAATGAACATGACGGAATAAGATGGTACTACACTCCCAAGTGGTATCAACTAGTAGCAATAAGAGCAGCTGTCAAGTGAACCAATGAATGCTGACACAACCTGAGGTCTTCATCTACCATTGTGGTACATTTCTACAACATGGGAATAAATGATATGAATTCGACCATGTTAGAAATCATTTGATTACCCGTCATTGATGTATATCGTTAACAAACACGAGACTACTCATCGATAATGATAATGAGCTTCAAGGTACCTAGTACAATCTAACAAGTGTGAATAGATGAGTTGGAGTCGAACACCTGTAAGAATCTATCGATTAGGAGACAATGATTGTTTCCCACTATCGATAGTGAAGGATTCGCCACTAATGACTGAAAACCCCAAGGTGCTGCCAAATGGACTCTAGATCTTTTCCCCAGAGCAATGAGTCGAAGTCGATAGGGAAAGATCCGCTAGAAGGAAGGCATTAAGGCATCCTCCATCAATCTAGCGCGAGTGTAACCCGACCGAAGTACGTTTCAAACCTACACAAGATTTGGCTAGTGCACCGCAAAAACCCTCCAAATCAACTAATAATGAAAGTTGACACAAAGGCGAGGTATCCACCAATAGGGTCAAATGGAAACCAAGGTATTGCACGAATCCCAATGTGTGATAATGTAAGCTGATGTCGAACACAAGGGAAACCACTTAGTTAAAGACCCATGATACTGATCGATGCTAAGCACAAGGTAACCTATCAATAATGAAAATAGGGCCAGGGTGCAGCTCTAGGCCTGTTCTCAGAGCAAGATGTCATCATCGATAAGGATAAGACCCGCCAGGAATGAAGACCTTCTCAAACCAGCATGAGTAAAGGACCAATATAACTTATGTGACGATAGACATAGTACTAACAGCCAGGGATGGCCGACCGAAAAATAAGTCAAGAGACACCGCAGAGAGGCCGACTCAGGCTAACTTCCCTTGAACAAAAGCACCACTCAACGTGACTATGTGGCAGCATATGATGACTCTGTATAAGCTCGTTGTGCAGGAGGAACAAACGAACCCTACATATGATTGGAAGAGATAACCAACTGGGGGAGTGCTGACTCAATAATAAGGTTAAGGCATACCTAAGTCAAACTAAATCCCGCCCAAATGAAGGAGACTTTGTTTTGAGTGCTTTGTTCAAGGGCAACACGACTGACTCTAGCTGCCAACAATAAATGAAAATATTGTCCAATTCCCGCTCTTTTTGGAATATATAATTTTTTGGTCTTTTTCTTTTAAGCTGGAAAAAGAATAAAAGAATGCTATGGTATAGTGGAAAGAATGAGTGTCAGTGAAGTAGATGAACTAGTTCCTGGGATTGGAACATTCCTATGCTCAATGCAGGGAGGCAAAAATTGGTCAAAGACACTCAAAGATGTGTTCCTTCCACGGGTCAAGGTGTGTCAAGCTGCAAAAGTCCTAGGTATGCAAGTTTGATTTTTTAGTCATCATGGTCAAACGTTGGCTTAAACATGAGTTGAAGTGAAGCCAATTCAAGGCCAAAAGCTGCAAATAGTCAAAATGCAATGCAATAGTACAACTCAACACAAAGGAGCCTCTAGGCTATATGGCCAGAACGAAGCGGAGAAGCAAAGGGGAATGAGTCTTCATCACATAAGTCATGGCAGGGCTACAGAGGACTCTCGAGCCTACTCAAATCAAAGCATCATGGGCAACAAATGTCAGTGAGGTGCTAACTAGGATGCCCATCTAAAGGAAGGCTCTACCATCGTGTCATGATTTAAAGAATCAGCGAGTGAAGATGGTTTACGAACCATAACATGATGGGATCAACCCTATGGCAAGTGTATCGACAGATGGAGGCTAGGATGCATAATGCAACGAAAAAATGGCTTCCCTAACCTATATGCCAGTGAGAAAACGATACCTGCCATGACGAGTCAGCAGTCATGGAACCGTCTTGAAACTATCGAAAACGTCCAAAATGTCCTGAAAGTCAAACCATTCTCGACATTCTAAGCTCCCAAGTTAAAAGTTACATAAGAACAAAAAAAATTAAGCTTTGGAAAAATTTGACATTTTCAAATCTTATAAAAGGGATTTTGGACTCACCATTTTCACCATTTGAGTTTGAGAGCAGAAAAGTGGAGCAAAAGGAGAAAACTTCCCATAGCCAAATTCAATCGTCCAGATTCTCCCAAAGCCTCCAAGTAACTCTTATACTTATCTTGAAATTGATTGTGACTAGTTTTAGAAGTTTTAATTAATGTTTTACTGTTGAATTTTTGCCAAAAATTTCGCCGCGGTGTATACGCGGGTTGGTAATATGAAACCCGCGTACACGCGGGCCCTACACGCGACTGTGTGTTAAGGGACCTGCGTATACACAACAGGAATTTCAAACACAAAAACTAATGGTTCAAATTGATTTTTCTTTCAGTATGCCAGTCACTTGGCGAGAAAGGGAGCATACCATAGTAGATGATGAGGTCATGAACGATCCTACTGCTTTGGATGCATTACGGGGATGTGGTTAGATAAAATTATTCAAATTACCAAATATGAAAGCAAACACAAATCTTCTTGAAATGCTTCTTGATTATTGGAACATTGAGGAGGATGCTTTTATGATTGACTAAATGCCACTCAGGATAGAAGCGGAAGATATGTATTTCATCACAGGCCTTTCCCGAAGGGGAGAGGTAGTACATGCCCGGGGCAGGACATAGAGCAGTCTCTCAATCGAGGACTATGTACAGATATATTCCTTGGGACACCCAAAGAAAGTTGGAAGTCAGATTTCTATCACACATGTGGCAAGTTTATCACTGAGGATAATCTTGTTCACCATAGCTCGAGTGAATGGATCAACTTCTCTGCACCAGGCATCATGACTAACAATGAGCGTGGCAGTTGACTGTCTCACCACTGTGTTTGACTGGTGTACTCCTCTTTCGGCTAGTATGAAAAGCAAACTCACTTCTATCAAGAGAGGAAAAACCAAAAACTTTGGTTATGGGACTATTTTGTGTTCTTTCTTTTTCGAGAGAGTCCCTGCACTTCGTCCCAGAGTACCGGTTTCAATCAGCACCCCACGAGATCCACGAATAGGTAGGTGGGCTGACCTGATGAAATGTCTGGGATGTGGGGAGGTCCCACGGACTGCTTTTGACGATGCCTTATTTTCCTGGTCGGATCAGGAGATCATCACCATTGATGACTACCCCTATGTTGGGTTGAATTTCCGAGGAGATCCCGATCTAGCATTACCACCAACTGTAGCATGGGGCAACATTGGTAAGTGATTTTTGATGTTATGATTTTTTTTTTTCAAATATTATGATGAACTTTGAAAAAAATATTTTTGATAGGATTAAAATGAAAACTATGATGATGATGTTCCAGATATTGGGCCGGTATCACCAGATGAGTTCCCACGGCACAAACGTCACGACCAAGGGGCCGAAGAGGTGGATGCAGACACAGGGCGGACTCTACACACAGTTCAGCAACACCTGGTGAGGCTGACTCACCGGGTACCGATGGCAGTGGTAGAGGACCTTCCTGTGGAGATGTAGCATCATGTGGTTGGCATGCCACGAGACTAGGTCTGCACTTTTAGGTGTGTGGCCAATGCAGTAGTTGCCTACTTAGCTGCTTATCCTAAGCCAGGGCATTAGATGCACTAGACATGATTATGGGCATTTGAGTCCCAATTTTGTATATTTTTGGATAGACTTATGTACACTCGAGATGCTTTATGATATATATATACAGTTTGACTTTTTGATGCTTAATTTATTGTGATGAATGATTGATGTGCCAGTCTAATGCTTGATTAGCGATAGAATCAGCTAACCAATTATGAGATCTTGTAATATGCAAATAATTAATATAAGTAAATGATCTTTGCAACAACCTCACCCTTAAATACTGGTGATATAAACATGGATCCCTTATCCAATAAATGTTATTTAATTGTGACACTATCAATTGTGAATCAAGATAAACTACCAATGAGTCGATTTCGTGAGAAATTGCCTCAGATAGCAAATTAATGACGACAGTATACTTATCCATATTGTTTGAATCGGGATGGATGCATACTCCCCTTAATACCGTCAATTGACTAGTTGGATAATACAGTACCCAAGCTGTGGAAGTGAGATTCGGACTGTGCCGACTAGCACCATCGGCGAATCCAAAATAGACCAAGTCATCCATCAACACCTACCAAAGCAGACCAAAAAGTGTTGATATCAAAAACTCTCGATAAAATATGTACAAATATACAAAATGTACAAAGAAGCCATTGCCTAGCTGCTACTTAGGCAAAGTACTCCTTAAGGTAGAGCCCGTTTCGAGACTCCACCAATTTGTTTCCTTCGAAATTGATTAACTCATATGACCCTTTTATCAAAACTCGTTTAATTATGAAGGGACCGTACCACATAGGTTTTAATTTTCCTGCCCCCAAGGTGTCCTTATCTTGGTCATAGACCAAGACAATGTTGCCTTCTAAAAAGACACGAGGACGGACAACTTTATCATACTGGGTTTTAACTCTTTTCTTATGAGCCTCATTTACTATGGCTGCATCTTGACGCTGCTCATCAAGATGTTCCAAGTGAAGGAGGCACTCTTCGAGACTCGAGGTCTCTGGAAGGAGCTCAATAGCTAACTTAAGAGATGGAATTTCAAATTCGGCAGGAAAGATAGATTCCATCCCATAAACTAACGAAAAAGGTGTAAAACCTGTAGTAGTCTTGACGGAGGTTCGGTATGCCCAAAGAGCCGGATACAGCATAAGGTGCCAACTGGATTGATTTTTATCAATTGTCCTTTGTAGGATCATCTTAAGAGTTTTGTTTACTGCCTCGACCTGTCCATTGGCCTGAGGATGATAAGGAGACGAATGTTCCTGCCGGAAACCCAAGTTGAGAGCAAATTCAAACATTACTTGATTCTGGAAATGACTGCCATGGTCAATGACAATCTCTTTTGGGATATCGAATCTTGAGATAATCTGATTAAAAAGGAACAATTCTGCTGTCTCACTATCATTTTTATAAGTGGGCATGGCCTTAGCCCACTTGGTGAAGTAGTCTATGGCCACGATAATGTACTTGTGATTTGCTGCTGAAGGCGGAGTACAAGTTGTAAAATCAATACCCGACCTAGTAAAGGGACCGACAGTGAGAATGGGAAAAAGAGGAGTTGGATGTGCACGCATCTTCCAATTCTAAACTTGGCACGGGTGACAACGTTTGACCGCTTCAACACAATATTTAAAGAGGGAAGGCCAAAAATAGCCAGCATGCGAGATACGCTGAGTTGTAGCAAGCCCTGATAGATGACTGCCACAAGCTCCACTGTGGTAGTCATTGAGCACTGACTCTACTTCCTCTATGGTTAAATAGTGTTGAAGGATTGAATCAACCCCCCGACAATATAATGTATCACCAATTATAACATAATTCTTAGCCAGGTGACGTAATTTTCGACCTTCATCCTTAGAGAAAGTAGAAGGAAACTTCGAAGTCTGGAGATAAACAATGATATCTCCGTACCAAGGGTCGAGTGAAGAGATGAGGAATAAATGTTCGTTGGGAAAACTTTCCTCATAAACAGTATCCTCTCCACAAGGCAGCTCGGAAATTAGCTCAGCAAAAACCATAGATTTCTTGGACTTAGCGGACAAGAACTCGAGATCAAATTCTTTTAGAATGACAATCCATTGATTATATTTTCCCCCAATTGCTCACCTATTGAGGACAAACTGAAATGGATTGACTGCTGCCAAGACAAAAGTTTTGCGTAGCAGGATATAATGACGGAGCCACTGGACAGCATGGACAGCTACCAAGGCCAACTTCTCAACCGGAGAATAGCGATGTTCAGGACCTATCAAGCCTCGGCTCAAGTAATAAATCACGTGCTCTGTGAGAGCATCATCTTCCTGAATGAGAACCATACCAATGGTTGATTTTGCTGTAGCGAGATATAAAAGGAAGTCCCTACCATAATCTGGTGGACTCAAAAGCGGGGTAGAGACTAATGCCTTTTTCAAAGCATCAAACAACCACTGCACAAAGTCATCCCATACAAATGGAACCCCTTTGCGGAGCAAACGCATAAACCCTTTAGTGGTCTCGGCATAGTTCACTATAAACCGTCTTAAGAAATTAGCCTTCCTTTGAAGAATTTGAAGTTGTCGAATGGAGGACAGGGGAGGCAATTGGACTATTGCCTCTACCTTGAAGGGATCGACTCTAATCCCTTCATTTGACACGATGAACCCTAACAACCAACCTGACATAACCGCGAAAAAACACTTGTTTGGATTCAAGCGGATTTTATAAAAACAACATCGCTCGAAAACCATTTGAAGGTGACTGGGATGATTAGTTATTTTTCGAGAATGAGCAGCGAGATCGTCCAAGTATGCTTCGATGATATGTTTGATGTCGTGGAAAGCATATGACATGGCCTGCTGGAACGTGGCTCTAGCATTTTTAAGACCAAACGACATCTTTCTGTATGCAAAGGTACCCTAGGGACATATAAAAGCCATCTTATGTTGACCTTCAGGACGGGTAGAAATTTGATTATAACCAGAAAAACCGTCCATGAAGGAAAAAATCTCATTACCTGCATACTCGTCAATAATTTGATCAATGAATGGCGTGGGGTAATTATCTTTTGGACAAGCTTTGTTTAAGTCCCTAAAGTCGATGCATACTCAGATTGTTCCTTGCTTTTTATCTACAGGGACTGGGTTAGAAACCTAATCAGTAAGAGGAACAGGGTATATAAAACCCACCTTGAGCAGCTTTTCTACTTCGGCTTTAATGGCTGCCGCTTTCCTAGGATTGACTGGTCGAAGCCTTTGATGAACCAAATTAGTGTTTTCATATGTTTTGATCTCATGCTGAACTATAGAAGGACCAATGCCAGGCATTTCCTCATAAGACCAAGCAAATACATCTCGAAATTCTTTGAAAAGGGTGGTGTAAATTTGCACCTCTTCAGGGGAACATTCAATTCTGATGAAGAGATTCTCAATCACGTTAGGGTCCCTAGAGATGTTTATAGACATCGTTTCTGAGATCACTGACATATTACCTTCGGCATGAAAGTGTGCTAGAGCCAAAGGATTCAATATCTTACAAACATCACTAGCGAATAGCTTGGAGAACTTAGCTTCCACTTCCTGCAATGGAGGAAGGAAATATGAAGGATGGTGTAAGTCTTCCCAAGGTCGATCTACACCCATCATCACTTCGAGGATTGCTTCTTCAGAAGGTAAAACCGTATCTAAGCAGTCCAAGGCAGAAGTGGAATCAAAGGCCCAAGTCGGGGCCACATAACCCTCAAAGTCCTCTTCAGAAGGAGTAGAGTGGTCATCTGCGGAGTCAACGTTAGACTGATATCTAAGCTTAGCCGCAGACATAGAGGATGCCATTCCATTTACTTGTCCTTCAGCTAATGTGGTCGTAGGTGAAGGCAAGGTCCAAGGGTCCGAAAAATAATGAGTTCGAAAGAACCCTTCTCGAGGAGACTCCTTGGATGATGAAACAACATTGATTCGAGCGATAGGAGAGGGAGACTCAAAAGTACCCATCAATGAGGAATACATCCCAACTCCTAGATTCTTAGTAGGCGGGTGAGGGTTATCCACTAAGGGGATAGTAGAGTCAGAAGTTTCTTGAGGATCAACTGGACAATAATCCAACTGATCTACCTTAACGATTTTCCCTTCATGAGGAAAGAAGATGACATGAAATAGAGTCAAAACAACGGCATCCATCTCGTATACCCAATTCCTTCCTAAGAGGAGATTATAGTTGAGGTTAGCATCTATGACCTCTACTTCAACATTGACGACCTTTCCTCCAACACATATAGGAAAGGCCGGGATAATCCCATGCAACTTGTGAGAATGCCCATCAAACGAAGTCAAAAGGGTGGGTGAAGGAACAGCCGAAGGAGATCCAATGGCCTTCTAGCAAGACATCGTCATGATGCACGTGGAAGCTCCCTCATCAATAACGGTGTGAAAAATATTAACCTTTCGGTATGTAGACTTTATCTGGAAAGCCATGTGATGAGGGAGTCACTTCTTGACATTTAACATGTCAAAAGTGAGCACTAAAGAATTGGTTTGATCAACTGCCCCAATTGCTGAGAGTAAAGCACTTCGCTGAGCTGGACACGACTGGAGAACCTCTAAAGCGGACATGGCACATGGACTCTGGGCCAGATCCTCCATAATGGAATAATTCTGGGCAGCCCTAGCGTTAGGATTGATAGTCGCGCGTTTAGCGGAACCTTTTGGTATTTGTGGTATAGTCTCAACAGGGGATCGCACAGTTTTGTCCTTGAAAGTTTCAGCTTCACCGTAATCACGTGACCGAGTAGCCACATGTACATTAGAACCCATCATGAAAATGTTTGATGATTTTTCCCCTTCCTGGCTGCCCCCTGAGGAGGTACCAGGATTTGAACTCGCACCAGCAAGCAATTGCTGTCCTTGGGGAAAAGGGTTGGCTAAAACAGCTTGAGAACTAGAAGCCCCTTGCTGTCCTAACAAGCGCTGAGCGTCTTGAATCTTCAGGTAGAGATGAGTTAAATGGTCTCCACTACACAACTTTCATGGAAACTTGACTTTCTTTTTAGACTCATTTCTACCCCCACCACCATTATTGCCGAATTTGTTTGTGTCAGCCTTCCCATCCTGATTCTTTTTCTTAGCTCATCCTTTATTTTTCCCATTGGAGTTTTGATTTCCTTTGGGGTTATCAGATTGGACGACATTAATGGAAGAAGGTTGGGAAGACGATGTGACTTGGTTGTTTGAAGCAGTTTGCAGTGACAACTGCTGCAATTGGCTCAACAAGTTCACCACATTCGTGTCTACCGATCCAACAATACCATCACCATGGGGATCTGGCAAGTATTTTTGTAGGATCCTAGACTGAGAGTAGATCAATTCTAATTGCTGGGCCCTAAAAATGGCTTGCTCCTCGGAGTAAACTCCGGACATCGAGACATCCTTAGAGATCTCAGGTTGTAAAGATTTCAAAAACCATTCTAGACGGTACTCCGGAGGGATTTCAGCTTTTATGAGCCTCTTTCTTCGTCTCCATTCCTGAATATTGTCAGAAATGTGAGTTGCCATGTCCTAACGAAAACTGGCCAGAAGTTCAGTTTCGGCCTCATAACGGACAGGCAAGTAGAAATGATTTAAGAAAATATTCACTAAGTCGGCAAAAGATGTAAAGCTGCCCCCTTGCCACTTTATATACCATTTGTCCACATTACCAGTCAAGGTGCGCTGAAAAAGTCTCAACCTAACTGAATCATCAATAAGGGAGTTCGACGAGCACCACAAATGGAATGTGGTCACATGGTTGCCCGGGTCCTCACCGCTCTTCCCTTCGAATTTTGGAATGTCCGAAGGAAGTTTGGTTGGGACTGGAGGCCAGGTCGGATTATATTTGATTGGATCGTTAGTTAACTTTGTGAGGTCTGGAAAGTTAAAAGTTGCCAGAAACGGAAGCCTAGGAGGACCTTGGGGATTCCACCTAGACTGAGTAGAACTCCCAAAGTTCTGAAAAGATGGGCCTGGATTTTGGAAGGCACCAGGCTGCCGAAGTAACCTACAGAACTAGCTGAACCAAAAGGAATGCCTTGTGATCCAGCATAACTCGGAGTTTGACCAACTCCGGCCGCAAAACCTCCATAATTGGCGAAGCTTCCTCCTAAAGGATTATAAGGAGCAGACAACCCCTGATATGGATCCCAAGCAGAAGCTAGGGGAGGAATACTTCGGAATGAACTAACCGTGGAGTACGGCCTATTCCCTTGTTGGCCGAGAAATGAATTCCTAGTTCCCATACTACTAACCGTAGGGTTAGTCGACCCTTGAAAAGGATTGCTACCTTGTCCTAAAGAAGAGAAAGGCATAGATCCAATTGTCGGGTTGGAATGTGGTATATGACCACTTCCAAAAGGAAAACCTTGGAATGAAGGTGATCCACCCATCATGGATTTGGCGGCACTAAACGAAACTAACGGAATACCCTGTGAATCTGTGCCAAATGGGAAAAATCCAGAACTAAAAGCATTGGTTTGGGAGTTTCCACTTGTAGAAGGGATGGAGCTAGCCCCAACTAAAGACGTGCTAGCAAAAGACCCGAATAAAGAAGCGCAGGGGATGGAAATAGTTCCTCCCCCTTGTACAGATATTGGAGTCTACACAGTCGTAGCACTTGTAGAAGCCATGCTTCCAGTAGTGGTCATCGATGGTAAGTTCATTACATGACCTGGACATGATGGTCGATGCATTGGAGACCCAATGTATTGTAAAACTTCTGGATGACTAGGAGGTAGGGGAGAATTCGGAGCCGCTAACGACTCTGAGAGTTCTTTTACCTCTATGTTATCTTGCATCCGAAAGAGAACTTGTGAAAGTATAGGAGTACTTCTCTCTTGTCCTGTGGAAGTGCCAGGTCTATCCTGAGCACATATGCCCCTGAGGGGAGGATCAATCCCCGATGCGTCATCTACCGCAGGATGAAAACCACCGGCAGTGTTACCTCTACGCCTTCTAGGTGAAGGCTCTGAACTTGGTCGTGAAAGACCACGAAGTCTTCGAGACCGTCTAGGTGATCAGTCAGCCACTTTGAATTTTTTGTTAAGATCTAACTAAAGACTCAAAAAATTGAAAGCTAGGCCAACTAGGAGCACAGAGCACACACTATAAAGTCCCTAAAGATATCAGCCAATCAAACAAATTCCAAGTATTTTCGCTTCGGATGATTAGGACCGGACACCAAAATACGAGAAAGTGAAGTAAGGGGCCTTCCGAAGATAGTCTGGGATAATGACGGCCCAGTCCTATCAGCGAAGGTAATAGAGGAAGTTACGCTGACCTCCTAACAACAGCCTGCACCTGTGACAGCCCCCAAGCTTCGCAAGGGTGCCCTCCAGTAGTACCGTTGAGAGTGATACAACGTCGACCTCAGGTGCCATGCAATTCCCCTCCACAGCCACCTATGTAGATCCCTAGGAGTAGCAACTATGGTTACCAACTCGTATCAGAATCCAGACGGAACAGTCGTGAGGTAAGTTCGGACAAGTAGGAGAGGGGGTATCTCTCTTCCCTGTCTTTATAGACCCTCATGCTTAACTCCCAAATCCGGAGCTTTCCTGGTCTTCCTAATGCTATTGGATTTTCACTCACTATTCAGACTCCTATGTTTGACAGTTTAAAATGGCCTTGGAGAGTTAACT
>APFE030336764.1:187649-198050 GCA_000404065.3 Pinus taeda
AAGGCCCTAAAATATCCTAAAACTTGTTGATGTATCTAACTGACAAATATAAAGTTCTAGTATATTTTAAATTAGCGCTTGATTTTAATGGGCTATTATTTAAGTCAAGGGATGACGGAAGTGAAACTGGTGGTGTTATGACACAAAAGAAATTAATAAAACCAAACTACATGCACATGCACTTGCTTTTCATTTTTCGATGAAGAGCAATTTCTACAAGGTTCAGAGGAACTTCAAATAAGAGTACAACTTTTTCTTTTCTTTTCAAACTTCATACTCACAAAAGCTAACAAAACTATAAATGCCTAGAAAGATGCACAAGCTAATCCTAATGCAATAAATACATGCCGATGCAAGATTCAAAAACTACTCTTAAAACAAAAGATTAAAGTTGCTTGTTTATCGATTATAGATTTGCCACTTAAATGTTTACATGGAATATAAGCTTTTGTTTCTTATTTCGTCTAAGCACTAAAAGGAAGATGAAGACAAACAAATAGGCACTTTCACTCAACAAAAAGGAAAACTCAATCAAAACAAAGTTCAAGAAAGCAAAACAAAGTTTCAAGAAATTTCCTTCAAAAGCAACTCAAAAACGACTTTCCAAACATGCTCTAACAAGACCGAAACTTGATGATCGAAAAATAGGCAATGAAGCACTTTGCGAGCTTACGGCACAAAACAAGTGGGAACTGAACAAAACAAAGGTGCTTTGAAATGATTTTAAAAATCAACAAGCAGCGAAATGAGCTTGGCAAAGGAAACCAAAAGATTGAAAAGACAACATTCAAGAAAGCGTAAACAAACGACTTTCAAGAAGCAGGAAAAGCAGATGGTCATAAAACTAGTTCGACCATGCAAACCAAAAAGTCATTAAAACAAAACTCAACACAAAGATTGAACTCAATCTTTTTGCCCTGAATACCCATAACAGCCAAGATTCCTTGCAAGAAACCTTGTGTGCTTAAGCAAAAATAAATGACGGTTGCAAGAAAACGAACAAGACCAACCTTTTCACAATGAGAGAGAATTCGAAACAAGACACTTGCTGTAATAACTAAAGACTGTGACAGAACAGTGATTGTTCCAAACTGAATCAGACCAGCATACAATCTTCCAGAAACAAAAAGATTTCAAAAATCTTGAAAATTAAAGATATATGCGACTGTGTTTGCACACAGATGCATGTATACATAACAAGGCTTAAGGAAACTCGTGTATATGTGGGTTCACTTAAGGAAAGATGCGTATATACGCTTCTGTAAACAGAGAAACTTGCGTATAAAAAAGCTTCCAAGAAAAAACAAAAAAAAAGTCTGCAAAAAACTGATCAAAGCTCACAATTCAGGCACTGACTACACAGTAACAGAAGATAAACAGACAACTGAGCCCTGATTGGCTTGAATACACCCAAACTAGGAACAACAAGAGTGTTGTCCCCAGCAGAGTTTCCAATTCTGTTGTGTGATTAACTCCCCTAGGGTCTTGGGTGAATACCCTAGTAGATGGAAGGTTATATATGCAAAGAAACACACATTCTAGGCAATCATAATGCTACTATAAGCAAACTCTACGATAGGGGGTGTACTTGAGGTCCTACGTTCAAGAAGAGCCTCCAAGGGTCCAAACCCTTCTTTGAGTTCCTTTGCTCCTTTGACCTACAAAACCAACAATTCAAGAGAGTGCAGTAGTATATGGACTAAATGTCATAAAGAAACCAACTTCATATTGTAAGGAAACGTAGTTAGTTATGCAATTAAACAACCTATCACATATGATTCATAAAATGAACATCAAAACATGAAGAAGATCTATATCAGGAACAAAGACATGTGTTTCTTTTATTATAGACAAAGAAAGTACATAAAAAGAACAATTTCACCTGAGTCATCCTTTTGCAGGCTCCAAGCAGAACCGTCTCTCGGATTCGTCCAGTCTCAAGCCTTTAACAAACTCCTTCCATGACTTACTCCATGATCTCTCAAGTAGTATGAAATCATCAACACACACAAGGAAACAAGGGTTTCCTATAGGATGGGGGAAGTGCAGGAGGCACAAGGCTCTTTAGACCTGGTCAGGGAAATCTCAGCATAGAAATCTTTCTCTCTCTTTTCTCCTCCCCTTGGCCTTCCCATAGAAGCCTTTTTATACTTCTCCCAAAGTAGTTTTTTAGTTGGGAATTCGTTGGGAACAGTTGGGCCACGGGCACTAACAGGTGATCAATAGGTAAAACCCGTGATCTCCACCCGAAATTAAGGAGATTTTTATTTTTTAAGTGCTTTTATACATACACATGGGTTGGGTATACACAGACCTGCGTATACACGCGTTTAGCTTAGGGAAATTTCGCGTATAGGCAAAAAGCACTGCTTTTTTAGATTTGGGACGAGATCTGGCAGGAGGGGTTGCCCTAGGCCATGAGTGGAGCTTCACAAACTCAAGAGTGAGATTTGGAGCTATAACAAGAGAGATTGATAGCAGGGTGCTTTCATCCTCAAATTGGCGTGATAAAGCATCCACTACTACATTGTCACACTCTTTCTTGGAAATTATCTCATAATCATATCCCAACATTTTGGCCAGCCATTTATTTTGTTGTGGCAAGGATAGACGTTTCTCCAAAAAATATTTCAGGCTTTGATGGTCTGTGAGGATTTGGAAACATCACCCCAGTAAGTATGGTTGCCAGGTATCTATTGAATGTAAGATGGCCATCATCTCTTTCTCATAGGTAGATTTTCCTAGATGTTTCCCACTCAGTTGTTGGCTGGTGAAAGCCAAGGGTCGACCTTCCTACATTAAGACAACTCCAATACCAATACCCGAAGCATCACATTCAATCACAAAAGATTTGGTGAAGTCAGGTAATGCCAATACTGGAGTGGAACACATGGCATGTTTGAGAGCCACAAATGACTATTGTGTTACATTAGTCTAGAGGAATGAATTTTCCTTGAGAAGGTTAGTGAGGGGTCTAGCAATGCAACCATAATTGCGGCCAAATTTGAGATAGTAGCCAGTGAGACCCAATAATCCCCTCCAACTCTTCAAGGTTTTTGGTTGGGGCCAATATTGCATTGCCTGTATCTTTCTGGGATCAACCCTGACACCTTCACGACACACAATGTTTCCCAAATACTCGACTTCTTCCACAAAAAAAGAGAACTTGGACAATTTGACAAAAAAATTGTGATTTTGGAGCAGTTGCAAGATTTGGTCTACATGCTGAAGATTTTTTTCCTAGGTTAGGCTATAGATGAGAATGTCATCAAAGAAAATGAGGACAAACTTTCAGAGATATGGTTTCAGTAGGTGATTCATGAGGCTTTGAAAAGTAGATGGGGCATTACAGAGATCAAATGGCATGATCAAGGATACATAATGGCCTTCATGAGTTCGGAAAGCAGTCTTGGGAATGTCTAATTCTTTCATGCGTATTTGGTGATAACGAGAGTGAAGATCTAGCTTAGTAAAGAATTGAGCACCATGTAGTTCATCAAGCAAATCATCAACAATCAGAATAGGGAATTTGTCTTTGACGGTGAGCTTGTTGAGGGCCTGAAACTCTAGACACATGCATCATTCCCCATATTTCTTGAGCACCATGACCACTAGTGGTGAATAAGGACTGATGGTAGGACGAATAACATCAGCTTCAAGGAGTTCCTTGATGATTTTTTTAATTTCATTAATTTGGGCAAAAGGATATCAATATGGGTGCACATTCGGCGGTTGTGTCCCTTGAACCAAAGTGATGCTATGATCATGTTCCCCTCTAGAGAGTGGAAGCTCTTTAGGTTTTTCAAATACCAACTAGTGGCAGTTTAGGACTTGTTTCATATTAGGATGAATATGAAGATTAGTGGATTCTATGGCCTGGATGGCATTAAACTAGGCGTTGACTCCATGATGTCCCTTT
Source organism: Pinus taeda (assembly GCA_000404065.3). NCBI lineage: Eukaryota > Viridiplantae > Streptophyta > Pinopsida > Pinales > Pinaceae > Pinus > Pinus taeda. The sequence continues at coordinate 191,569 of APFE030336764.1, forward strand.
TTCAACAAATTTTCCATTCGATGCGAGTTGATGATAGAAGGAGCACCTACCTGGAGTCCACGGAGTGTATGCATGTGGTCATTCTGCTTAAAGCTCATATATAACTCCTGGAAATCCATTGTGATTAAGCCTAGTGTGCGAAGCCATTCAACACCCAAGACGATGTTACAACCACCCATGTTAATTGCAAACATGTGGGTCTTTAGGTGGTAGCCTCCCATCTGAAGTTTAATATTTTTGCAGCGTCCTTCACATTTCAATGTCCCCCCATCAATAATAAGGACCTAGAAATTAGAGACTTCCCTTACAAAACAATGAATAGCTTCGGTGACTCGCTTATGGAAAAAGTTATGAGTGTTTAAGAAAGCCTCTAATTTTGAGAGTTTAGGTCGCAGAAATGGCCGCCAAAGCATGTAGCGCGGTAACTGGTTCCTCTGGTGTAGCTATGAGCTCATTGTCTTACTGGGTTTCCTCAAATTTGTCCTCTGGTTCCCCATGGGGTGGGGCTTCCTCAGATGAGATGTGATTAGTAACATCAATTTGAAAGAATTTTGGTTCCTTTCATTTATGCCTCGGGAAGTATTTTTCATCACAATAGTATCACAAACTTGTTTTCTTCTTTCAGCCATTTTTGCTAGAGACACCTTTTGAACCTTGAGTGTTTGGGTAGGGTCCTAAGCCAAGGTGGGGTGTCTCTTGGTTATGAAATTTGGATAAGTAGACTGGGTAGCTAAAGCACATTCCACTTCGAAAGCCTTTGTGCAAAAATCTATGTAGGTGGGTGGTGCATCCGGACATGTGCTTCGATGGCTTCTTTGTGACCACTTATGAAACATTCCAAGTAGAATTCATCTCCTAGACCTTCTGTTATGATGGCCAATATCTCAAAGGATGCAATTTAGTCTTTTACTGTGTCTATCAGTCGAAGCTTAGTAAGACGACCCAAAAAAATTAGATTCTCTGTCAAAGCAGTCACAAAGGGATTTTGAGAACACCTGCCAAGTTATGTTCTTGGGATAGCATTTCCAATGCCACTGCCACCATTTCCATCTCTCTTGCTCCAAGTAAAGAGTGCCCACACGTAGTTTAGTTGGATCATCCCGTATATCATTAAGAATGAAATATTGTTCCATTTGTGCTACCCATACTGCCGAATTAGAGCCATCAAATTTATACATGTCTAGCTTGGGTGGGCGAGGGTGGGAATGTTGGTGATTTCCATGGAAGTGAATATGATGGCTAGATTCTCCTTCAAGGTGTTCATCAATACTAGGTGCCTCCTGATGCGACCTTGATGTGCTCATAGTGACTTGTGCAATGAATTGTGTAATTTTCCACGGATATTCCTGGAAAGTATCAAATCTTTTTTCAAGGTGCTCGATCTTCTCATTGGCCATGACTTGAGATCTAGTTTCTACAATACATAGATCTTGGTCACTTGATGTCACTTCAAAAAAATTTGGGACCACCAGAAAATTGAAGCTGACAAGTGAATGGTACTAGTGCGATCATCTTGTTGTCATGAATCTTATGGGCCATGTCTCCTGTAAGCGTCCCAGGAAGGCCTCACACCTTTTTTTACTCCAAACAGAGTTTTACTCCCCGTTGATCAATACTGCAGTGGCCAAATTCTAGAAATCTTGATCTTGCACAATGTCCTATGAAAATCGGGCCCAGAATATAATAGCCACAAGCCTCATTGCGCAGAGGGTCAGATATGCCTACGAAACCCCAACGGTGAATGTGAGTTGGACTGCGGCGACAAAACCCTGACTGGTGGATCTGATTGGTGCAGCGGTAACAGAACCCCAACTGCTAGATCTGAATTATACAGTGGTGGCAGAACCCCAATTGGTGGATCTAATTGTTGCAGTGGCAACAAAACCCGAATTGCTAGATCTGAATCATACTGCAGCCGTGGAACCCCAACTGATGGATCTGATCTTGCGAATTTGATAATGGGTGATCTTTAGAGAGTCGGGGGAACAATGTTCACAAAGGAGTGTAAGGTGCTACAGATCACAATATACATACGGGTCCAACAATAGTACTCAGCCCAGTCTTTCACGACGCTAATTAAGGAGGATCAACCATACCCTTAGCTGTACTACTCGACTACCCTATTCTATGTGTGAGTAATCTCCCCCAATGTTGTTCTCAATCTGCTATGACAGCAGGACAACCAACGACTTATCTAAGGTGGGGTTTCAGGTGAGCCTACGGGGCTTCTGATATACCCAGTGGGTACGTGGAAGGAAGTCCATGTGTGGTTTTGTCTAATGCGCTACTACTCGAAGGGGTACCCACAGGGTTTACAAGGGGGTCCAACAAGCGTGACCACCTCTTGTATTTCCTATGTGCATGCCTTCCCAAATCTGCAGGTTTATGCACAATCCCATGGTTTAAAGACACCAAAACATGTCTCTAGCCTAATTTTTTTTATGCCGAAAATGGAGGTACCACTGGCCCTGGAAAGTGCTCTGATACCACTTGTTATGCTCCTGACCTGCAAGAAATTCTAGAATACCAAATATGTGAAGAAATACAACCCAAAACATAGAATGAAATGAGAAAAACAACAAGTATTTTATTATTTAGAGATAAAAGCAATGTTCACTTGCCTCTTTGAGGGGGCAACCTCTAGCATAGTAGAGCTCGATTACAAAATCAGACTTGATGATCTTTCCCTTCTAACTATGACTATTTATAGCTAAATGACCTTTGACTAGTGCTCCTTTACATAACATAGGTTAACCACTTTATTTATTAATTATGGACCATTTGCAACTAACTGTGGTCTCTTTCTGAAATGTAGGTTGACCACTTACAATTATTAATACAGGCTTTATTGACTCTTTAACTAACTATAACTATGACTCGACCCTATTGGGTTTATTAAATAAATAAAGGGGTTAGGGTTGGACCCTAACATCAGAAGTCGGTTGCAATAGGAGGAAGAGTTGGGGGCCCATATAAGTTGAATGTTACAAGCATGCCACATCAAGATTTAACTTCAACAACTATGACAATAGAAAATATTTGGCATCAAAGGTTTGGTCACATCAACCTTCATGATTTATTATTGTTGTAGAAATAAGGTATGGTCGATGGAATTCCTATTTTAAGAAATGAACGTATTGATTGTGAAGGTTGTGCACTTGGAAACATGAATATGGATGAATTTCCCTCTAACGTAAATAGGAGAAAGAAAGATATACTTAAACTTGTGCATACTGATATTTTTGTACCTATGCAAACAAGATCCTTAGGTGGAGCTTACTATTTTTTGCTATTTATTTATGGACACACAAGGTATACCTGGGTATACTTTCTTAGAAGGAAAAGTGGTGCTTTTGAGCACTTCAAAGAATTTGGAATATGGTTGAAAAGCAGAAAGGGAAGTTCATTAAAATCCTCCTCTCAGATCAAGGGGGAGAATACAAGCTTGGAAACTTCATCAAATATTGTAGAGATCATGGAATAGTACAACAATTTACAGTACCCCACACTCCACAATAGAATGGGGTTGCAGAAATAAAGAACAAAACTTTGGTGGAATGTGCATGTAGCATGATTAAACATAAGAGCCTTTCCAATGGTTTTTGGATAGAAGCTATTAGTACCGCAATTTACTTAAAGAATAGAAGCCTAACTAGGTGTCTTGATCTCAAGACTCCATTTGAAGCTTTGTATGGTTTTAAACCTGTAGTCCATCACTTGAGATTATTTGGTTCTAGAGCTTTTGCAGACATTCCCAAGGAAAATATGAAAAATTGGATGCTAAAGCTATAAAATGCATATTTGTAGGGTATTGTTCTAATTTCAAAGCATATAAGATGCTTAATACATCTACTCACAAGGTATTTCCAAGTAGAGATGTTATCTTCCATGAATAGGTTGATGAAGGAAATAAGGATAGAAGTTATGAAGAGTGACTCATGCCTTTAATGATTGATGACAGTAATGATGAAGCCAAAGACAACCATTTACAACAACAACAACAACAAAAAGAGGAATCTAATGATGTAGACACATTCAATAGTTGAAATCCACTCAGAGGTGAGCAAGAAATCACGTAGAACAGAATTGAGGCAATTTTGCTATCAAGGAGATCGGGATGACAGCCTCGCTTATCAGAAAGGTACAAATATTATGCTCTTATAACTAGTATTTTAAATGTTGTTGAGCCCATGAATTATAATGAAGCAAATCAGTTTGAAGAATGGAGGTCATCTATGAAAGAAGAGTATGAGTCTATAATTAAAAATAAAACCTGGGAATTAATTGAAATGCCAAAAGGAAAAGAGCCCATAGGTTGTAAATGGCTATATAAACCTAAGTTCAAAGCAGATGGTAGTGTAGACAGGCATAAAACTAGGTTGGTGGCCAAAGGGTACTCACAGAAAGAAGGAATTAATTATGAGGAGACTTTTTCTCCTATAGCTAAGTTAAATACTATTAGGATGTTAATAGATTTAGCTACAAAGTACAATTGGAGTTTACACCAACTATATGTAAACCCTTCTTTTTAAAATGGAGATTTGAAGGAAGACATATATCTAACACAACCTGAATGATTCATTAAAAGGAGAAGGAACACTTGGTCTGTAAATTAAAAAAGGGCATTGTATGGGTTGAAACAGGCTCCTAGATCTTGGTATGAGAAAATAGTCTCTTTCTCCTTACAACACAGTTATAAGAGAAGCAAAAATGATCCAAATTTATATACCACGTTTGATTCAAAGGTGCGGATTGTGTTGATTTCCTTATATGTTGATGATTTAATTGTTACTGGTAATTCTGATGAATTGGTTAAAGAAATTAAAGTGAAAATGTCATAGGTATTTGAAATGAAGGAACTTGGAGAACTACATTATTGTTTGGGTCTTGAAGTATGGAGGGATGTTGGCCAGAATTTTTTTACTCAAGGAAAGTATGTTAGGGAATTGTTGAAGAAATTCAAAATGGATCAGTGTAAAGCTGCTTTAGTAGCTATACACCATAATGTTAAATTTCAGAGTGATGATGGTTCTAAAGAGGTGGATGCTACATTATACAAACAATTGATTGGAAGTTTGATTTATTTGACTACAACCAGACCTGACTTAGCATATTCAGTCAATGTGTTGAGTCAGTTTATGACAAAACCTCTTGAAAATCATTGGATGGCGACAAAATATGTCCTAAGGTATCTTAAAGGAACCATAAATTTTGGCATTAAATATACTCATTCTTTTGATGTTAAACTAACAAACTAGTTAGATTCAGATTAGGAGGTAAATATGGATGATAGAAGATCTATAACTTGGTATGCCTTTAATATTGGGTCCGGGGTCATTTTTTTGAGACGTAAAAAGCAGAGTATTGTATCTTTATCATCAACAAACGTAGAGTATCAAGTTGTATGTGTAGCCATTTGTGAAGCAATTTGATTGAGAAGACTTCTTCAAGATGTAGGAGAAGAACAAAAGGATGCTACGGTGATTAAATGTGACAACCAAAGTTCAATCAAGCTAGCAAATAATCTTGTTTTTCATAAAAACCCAAAACGCATATATACTCAATTTCATTTTATTAGAGAAAAGGTTCAGTCCAAAGAGATTTTTCTTGAATATTGTAACACCTGTGAAAATGCAGATATCTTCACCAAGGCTCTTGGTAAGATCAAACTTGAATTGTTTAGGGAGATGTTAGGTGTGCAGGTGAATCCTTTCTCCATTAAGGGGGAGACTTGAAATTAATGGAGAAAGTTTGTTTCACGGTTGTGCGTGTGCCTTAGTTTAGATTTAGTTCATATTTTTTAGGATATAGTTTTGATCTCCCTAAATTGAATGTAATCTTTTTTATTTTGGATTTGATGAATAATGCAATAGAGTGAGAGTATTGCTTCTTTGGCAATCTCCAGGTGTAGCTTGTCTCACCTATGAGCTGCGAGTTTCATGACTTTAGGTGTTTGATTGTACACAAAAGAAATAAGTGAATGTGTTTCATATTTATGAAATCGTAACGCGAGTTCATTTTAGTATGGTTCTATTTTAGAACCATGGTTGTGCGTTGCATTGTTTTAATGAAGATTTGAATGCAAAGAAATGAGATTCATCATTATTTATTTGAAAAAATATAGATTATTTTTTTCCCTATTTTAAAAAATTATATATATATAATAAGTTTAGTGGATAATAATAAGCTTTTATCACATCTGATTAAATTCAATTTAGTGCAGGCGATAGATACCAAGTTTCCTCATGAAAAAGGTTTAAAATATAAAAGAAATAACCAAATTCAATATGGTTAAAGTAGTTTTTGTTAAAAAGCTAACTAGAATTAAAAATATATTGTTTATTCAAAAAAATATGTAAAAGAAAATTGAATTATCTATTTTAGATGTAAAAATAAATTTAAATCTAAAAATAAATTTAAATCTCCTCGAAAACAAGTTCGTACGAGTAGTTAATATATTCATACAATTTCATATATATTAA
>APFE030336764.1:210740-231895 GCA_000404065.3 Pinus taeda
TGCCTCTTGGCACGCCTCAGACCCTTTATATCTTGTGCATAGTGATTTGTGTGGTCCACTTCTAGTTGTTTCATTCTCTGGCTACAAGTATTTCTTAACTTTCATTGATGATTTCTCCATACACACTTGGGTATACTTCTTAAAACTTAAGAGTGAAGTATTTAACATGTTCTTGGCCATTAAGGCCTTTGTTGAGAAACAATATGGACATCAAATTCTTAAGCTAAGATTTGATAATAGTGGAGAATATGTTAACAACAAATTCATCAACTTTTGCACTGAGCATGGAATTCAAATGCAACATACTATTCCATATACTCCACAACAAAATGGTGTAGATGAAAGGAAGAATCACACTTTAAAGGAAATGGCTAATTGTATGCTTCAATCTAAAGGACTTAGTCTTAATTTTTGGGAAGAATCAATTAAATATACAAATTACATAGTAAATCACACTCCTACTAAGGTTTTAAATAATATCACTCCAGAAGAATCATGGAGCTAAATTAAATGAGATATAAGTCACTTTCGTGTTTTTGGAAGTGAAGCATGGGCCCATATTCCAGATGAGAAACATAAAGCTTTAAAACCTAAGAGTGAAAAATGTATTTTTGTTGGATATTCTAGAAGATGTCAAAGTATATAGACTTATTTCACCTATGTCCAAAAATGTTATCATTAGAAGAGATGTAAAGTTTGTTGAAAATATATTGGCCTATGAGCCTAGTTCGACATATGTGCCACCTCTCTCTATCCCTTCTACTTCTGAAAATATTTCTTCATTAGATGATGATAGCGAGGATGAAAATCCCCCCACCTTCTCAGGATCCTCCTTTAGCTCCTCAGCTTCCAAAATGGGTTTGTGCTACTCGGGATGTAGAAGTGCTCTTGCAGGTGATCCTACAGATCAACGACGTACATGTTCTCAGTTTGATAGATCCTCTTCTTTACTGGCTCAAGCTTTAGCGAATTAGGATCCTAACACCTTTGCAAAAGCTTCAGGCCATCCAGATTGGGATGCAACTAAGAATGAATAATATCATTTGTTATTGGCAAATCATACGTGCGATCTTGTTCCTCCTCCAGAGGGATGAAAACTTGCTTGATGCAAATGGGTTTATAGAACCAAGTTTGGACCAGATGGAAAAATTGATAAACATAAAGCTCGTCTTGTTGCTAAGGGTTTTTCATAAGTTAAATGAATTGACTATACTGAAACCTTCTCCCCTGTTGCCAAAATGAACTTTATCCACCTCTTTCTTTCCCTTGTTGCCTCTTTCAAATGGGAAGTCCATCAGATGGATGTTAAATCTTCCCTCTTGCGTGGGGACTTGCATGAAGAAATCTATATGGAACAACCTCCTAGCTTTATACAAATAGACTCCAACCTTGTATATCGGCTTAAGAAATCCGTTTATGGTCTCAAGCAAGCCCCTCAGGCTTGGTGTGCCAAAATGGATATCTTTCTTTTAGATACTGGATTTTCTAGGTGTCATTCTGGCAATACTGTCTACACCAAGAAAGATGGTAAGTCCCTTATCATTCTTGTTCTTTATGTTGATGATCTTATCCTGACTGGTAGTGATCTCAACCTTATAAACCATGTGATGTCCAACCTTAAAAAGAGGTTTGAAATGACAGACTTAGGACAATTGCATTATTTTCTTGGTCTTCAAGTATTGTAATTGTTAGGACCCTATAATGTACCTTTTTTCTCATACTTTTTGCTATCATTACATCCTTTTGATACTCACATTTAAGCTTACATTATCACATTAATCTATTTTTCCAAAGGTATAAAACGTTTCTTCTCTTTGCTATATGTTTAACTTGTTTTACATGTAAATTTACATTACTCTCATACTTAGCCACTAATCAGAAATATATAGTTGCTAAAATAGTTTGAAGACTACAATTAATATATTGTTGCTACTTGAGGACCACGTTGCTGAAATAGTAAACAATACACAAATCCCGATGTTGAAATAGTCTGTGATCTGCAATGCTGAACCAATATTTCATATACAGCAGTAACAAGACAGGATAATTAAAGGAGCTATTACACTAGCTGCGATAGCTATACCTCTAAGCCAACACCATTACAACTAGTGTAATAGCATTTTGCTATGGAAGATTGGAATATCTTATTCCAGCATAGAAGATTACATCAGACTAAGAATAGGATTTGTATGTACACATGTAATCATTGTATTAAGAGGATTTCTCCTCTTTAAATAGAGAAGAAATCAGCATTAGAGGGGGATGACAGAATACAAAAGGCTTAGCTAGAAAGGAATTATAGAGAAGGGTGTGTTTATTCTTATTGTAACATGTTACATTTGACAGATGAATAAAAGATCACTTTGAGCACTTCTTCTTAGTTCCCATTCATTTCTGGGGAATCTTGTGAGAAGGAGAGGGTCCACCTTCCTCACAAGATTCACCCATTAGTTCTGTAGTGTGCTAATTATTTTTTTTATTCATGCCTCGTTAGAACTATGCTATTTGTTGCTGAAACCCTGTTTCAACTGATTGTTGTATCATTTTCATACAATTCACTCCTAGGTAATTGTTGTTCAGTTCAATTGGTGATTCTGTTTGCCGAATGAGTTGATGAAAGTGTGATGGTCAGAGACAGTTGCTGAAGATTCCTACTTTGCGGAATAGGGTCCTATTCTCTTTTACAACATAGTTAGTCTTTTCTTTTGCAAATTTATGAAAGGTTCCTTTTTCCTAGGTTGCTATTTCTTAATATAATATAGGATTCTTTTGATAATTCTTTTCCTTTGAATCTTGAATTATGCAATAGAAAGATTTCTTTTACTGTAATTCAAAGTAGAGCTTCAATTTGATTCAAAGCAAGGTGTGATTAGTGTAAATTTTACGACAACTTTGGATTTCTTTTGAGATTGAGCATATACAGTGTGTGATTGCCTTTGAAATAAATAGACTCCCCTGGGTTGACAATTTATGTAGCACTTGATTGTTTAATTAAATAAGCAATTATAGTGACCAACATTTTGGCGCCATTGCCGGGGAAGGAAATTATAGATTTCAAAAGCATTTATGTTTTTCTTTCAAATGTATAGATTGCATGAGAGGATGTGGAGCCCCCAAGAAAACTAACCCTATAGGTGGCAGGGGAAAAGGAAAGGGAAGTGGAAGAAAGACTTTTATCGATGAGATTATATCAGCATGTGAATTTTCTATTCCTCAGCGACCAAACTCATGAAAACCAAAGCCTCAACCTTCCTTTCAAGCGAACTTTGAAATGGAGGAAGTGATTTGGAGCCCTAAAACAGTTAAGCAACCAGCAAGAAACATTGAGGATCAAACAAGTGCAGTAGGGGAACAAACAGAAGAAACCATGGAGGGGTATAATGAAGCACTGATCCATGAAGAATAGGTAGAAGGAGAGGTAAACGATGAAAAATATTTTCCTATCTTAGGATTTCCCATTGGTGATCTTCCTAGAGGAGTAGCTCCTATGAAGAATATTCCACTTTGAGCTTTACCTAACTTTCATGGTTTATCTTCTGAAGATCCTGATGAATTCCTTTTAGAGTTTGATATATTACGCATAACTTATGCTTACATTACCAATGCTAAAAAATTAAAACTATTTCCAGCAACATTAAAGGGAAATGCATTAAAATGGTTCATGAGTCTTGGAGGTCATGTAATCACAACATGGGATCAAATGAAACAGAAATTTCTACACAAATATCAAGACTATTTCTGAACGAGAGGAAAAAGGGAGGAAGATGACACAGAAAGAGGATGAAAATATGGAGGACTTTATGGAAAGGATATAGTATAATCTACAAAGATCCAGTCACCCCGATGTAAGTAAATATATTCTTAAAACAATATTATTAAAAGGAGTAAGGGATGATTGTCTAGATATGCTAAATATGTTTTGTAAAGGGGACCTATCTAAAGAATCATATGATGAAATTATCAACCTTTGTAAAAGATGTTCAAGAGGAGCTGCAAGGAATAGATCAAACATCAGGGATACCACATTTTGAAGAGTTCAAAAATTAGCTAGTGGAGGAGCAACAAGAGCCGAAATAGGTAATTTACTTGAGGATTTTAAAATTGAAATGTTAAGTTCTTTTGCTTCACAAATTGACACCTTGCAGATTAAAAAGAAACAAGCCAAAGCAAAAGCGGCTCTGTCCATATTTTGTCCCAAATGCAAAGAAAAGCACCCACTAAGGGAATTCCCATTGGAAAAAATGCCAATCTATACCCTTTGTGATAAGGATCATGGAACGCAACAATGCCCTTCTTTACCAGGAATTAAAGCAGCATTACAACCAACCAATGAATAAGCTGAAGTTGTCTTTCTGTTGACACAGAGAAGGCAATGGAAACCACGAGGACAAGGTATGAATCCTAATATGCCATTTACATCTTCTAATCATTGGAACAATTATCCTTCTTTTAGTCAAGCAAATTACCCTCTCTTTAACCAAATGCAATACACACTCTTCAATCAAATGAATTACCCACCCATGCAACAAAGAAACCCTCCCTTTGTAGACCCAACAATGTGCACTCCTTTGCCTCCACAACAACAACGTCATTTTAACTAGTGGAATCCAAATTGAAGAGGTCAACAACCCCCATTTCCAAATCAATTTCCTCAATTTCAATCAAAATTTTAGCAACCACTCCCTTTACCATCAGTTGCTCCACTGAATAATCAAATGATGCGACCCCAACTACCTGTACAACCTAACCCCAACCCCAATAATAAGGTTGTGTAGTTTATTGATATTCAAAACCAGCCTATACTTTTTGTTTTCCCTGCACAATGCAATGATATTCATTTATGATCTGGGAAAATAGTAGAACCTATCATTGATGATGTTACCTCTTCTAATTCTGATAAAGAAGAAATAGAAAAGCATGATTCACCTGAAGAGGTACAACCACCCTCTAATTCTGTTGCTGAAATAGCAGAACTACCATTCCCTGAGCGTTTAGCTTTGACTAAAATGCTTGAGCCACCTGCTTTCAATCTTCTAGGGGAATTACAAAATATCTACGCTAAAATTCCACTATTACAAGCACTAAGAGATGTACCAATTTATGCTAGAACTATGCAAGACATTTGTGTTAAGAAACCCGGTAGGAAAAATAAAGACCCCCTCACAGTTCATGTCATGGGTGATCTGTCTGCACTAATTTCAGATAAAGCCCCTCTAGTTAAATATTATGATCCCGACCATCCTACTGTCACAGTGCAAATTGGGAAAACAGTGATTCCTCGAGTTCTGGTAGACTTAGGCACTGCTATCAATATTATGACTATTGAAACTTCACAATTGTTACAAATGAAGAATGGAATCAGAGATACCCCAACAATTCTAGAATTAGCTAACCATTCTACAATCAAACCAGAAGGAGTTATTGAAGACCTAATCATCTCAGTTGAGTCCTGGAATTATACAGTTGATTTTGTTGTATTACAACCTAAAACAAAGTTGGGGGATCATCCTCTAATTTTGGGTAGGCCTTGGCTAGCCACAGTAGATGCCTTTATCAGCTGCAGATCTTGTTCAATGACAATTTCCAATGGATATGAGACCAAATAGCTTACTCTCTACCCTCATGCTACACCCTTGATTAATAATGATAATTCCCTATGGGTGGACTATGATGATCAAACTACTCAACTTATCTTGACTATCGGACAAGCTTTAAGCCTTAAAGATGCCACTGAGGATGAAGTAATTAATAATTTTATTTGCGAACCCTCCTTTGTGACTCCAGGAACACATAATCAGCTAGCTGCACTTTTTGAGTCAGATACCCAGGAAAAGCTTAATTCTGAAGACCTTGATCTAGGTGGATGATGGTGGCCACCCACCTATCCCATTTGGACCCCCGCAACTCTCTTTCAGTTTTTCAGTTTCCGTAATTGTAGCACAATTTACTATTTATAGCATTTTTTTCGGGTCCTGAACTTCCAAAGCCGTTTTGAGGCCCTAAACGACGTTTTTTTGGAAATCTGGGGGCAACAAATGTCCATGGACCGATGTTGCCCTTCCAGTAGTGGTAGTTCTCATATAGATCTTTCTAATGAGCTATCATACGTGTCAAACGGAGATCGTATGCCAAAGTTACGACCCCGCGAAATTGATGTACCAATTTACCTAAAACGGGGCCCACAATTTGGCGTTTCATCTTCTAGGGTTAGGTTTTGGAATGTGAAGGGTTTTCCATTGTTTCTCAACAATAAATAGGCCTTCGAGCCTCATTGTAACACAGTTCGGGAACAGTTCAGAGGCATGTAGTCACCACATTTCTTCTCAGAGATAAGCTACCATCGCCCTAGCTGGTTTATTTCCAATTTTGGTTGTAAGCATATTTCGGTATTTTCCATTAATGAAATGAAGCATTATTTCCGCTGCATCTTTGTGTATATGGTTATCTCTGTATTTTATTGTATTCCTGTTTAAATCCAGATCAATGAAAGGTAAATGAATGGCTGAGATCGGATCGTAGGAGGGTACGTAGATAGATGGGCAAACAGGGCTAACTAACAAGATGAATGGTGGAGATTATGTCGCGACGGTTGAGTGAATAGATGAACGAACATGGTTAACAGGAGATGGACGACTAAGATTATATCGCGGAGGCTAAGTCAAGAGATGGACATACAAGATTAATTAGTAGATGGACGACGAAGATTAGATCGCGGGCAAAAGAAACGTGTAGAAATGGTAGTGGGTTTGTAGAGGTGGTAAGTTGTATTTTGCGTGCCCTCAAAACCATAAGCTGTATTTTGAGATTTCATGTGATTAGCCTTACTGAGTGACACGTAGCATGAGAAAACCTCTTTTCTTGCGTGCTCTCGGCCGGATAACGGTTGTGCAAGTGTCTGCGCGAGATTGTGTGACAACCGTTGGATCAGGCGAGGTTGATCAACGGTGGAGATCGGCCAAGAAAGTTGGAGATCGAGTGAAGCGATAGCTATCAGATCAAGGGACAGATCAATGATGGAGATTAAAGCAGGAGAAGAAAACATGTGGAAATGACAGAGTAGGTTTAGAGGGCGGTATGCTGTTTATTGCACGCCCTTAAAGCTGTAAGCAGTTTTCTAAAATTTTATGTGATTAGCCTCCTTGGGCGACACGTATCATGGGGAAACCACTCTTATCACATGCCCTCAGGTGAATAACAATCGGGCAGAAATCCATGCAATATCACGCGATAGCCGTCAGATCTGCCAAGGCAGATCAACGGTGGAGATTTGACTGAGCTAGTTGGCGAGCAGGTGCGCGATAGCCGTCGAATCAGATAAGGCAGATCGACAGTGGGGATTTAAAGTTCATAAAGTAAGCGTTGAAAATGAATTGGGCGGTGATTGGTCAGGTTTTGTTGTGTAAGGTAGTCTACGAGTAAAAACCTTTTAACGTGAATTAACTGCTTCCGCCTAAGTATTCAATGTCGAGGGAGAATGAAAGGGATATGAGGGAGATCAAATGAAAGGAAGAGAGTGAAGGAGAAGATGATCATGAAAGGAACATAGTAACAATGTAATGAACCCAGTGACTACCTTAAACAACAAACTCCCTGTGAAAACCAAAACCCTGTGTTTTTGGGGTCATTCCAAGGTTTCTTCCTCACGTCACAATCCCAAAGGGAGGAGGTGAGGTGGAGACACCTGTGGGTAACCTTGTGGATATTTTCTTTGCTAACTTGCTAATTGAATGAAAGTATAAATGAAGAAAACTTAAACAAAACTAATTTACTCTACACTACTGTAATGAGACTGCAACTACTTAAACAAAAAAATAGTTAAACAATAAGCCTCTATAATGGAAATGCAACTACTTAAACAAATAACCAATTAAACCATTAATCATCTACTCTATGTTTTAGTGATGCAAATGCAATTACTTAAGAAAATAAACAACTAAACCATGAAGCTATGCTAGTGCTATAATGGATATGAACTACTTAAGAAAATGAACAGGAAACCTTGAATCTGTACTACTGTTGTAATGAAAATGCATCTAATTAAGCAAATGAACATAAAATAGGAATCTATGCTAGCATAACAATACAATAAAGAGGAGCTTTGGCTGCTAGGGTTGGGCCCTAACCCAAGAGATAGATCCCTCTAAGTTAACTCACTGCTGGCTCAAAACAAAACTCATCTTCATTATATATCAAAAACTGTTACAAGACTTGCAACTTGAAAACAAAGTAGATTTCTACAATGAGAAGTTTGAATTCTTCCTAACTCTTGGTAACTTCTCGTAACTAAAATTAGTTAATGTCCTAAGCCTCTCTACTTATAGATCGGAAGTCTGCAATGACTTCCTTCAAAATTAGGGAGGCACAACTCCCAACTCAATGATAAACTCGTGTTGTCCCTTTCACTAGCTCGGTTGCCTTCTAGTAGGGAGGCTTGGCTCCCAACTCAAGATAATCTCATACTTTCACTTGGTTGGCTGCATTTTAGTACACATGATTTGGGTTTTTTTGTACTCTCACTTGCCTGGCTGCCTTCTAGTACTCCTGATTTGGCTATTCGCACCTTCACTTGCTTGGCTGCCTTCTAGAAGGCGGGTTGTTTGTACTTTCAGTTGATGGAGGGATATTCGAATGGAGGGGTAGTAAATGAGGAGGATTTACCTCTTGTAATTCCTCTTCCTTGTCCCATTCGAGTTGTCCCTTTCACTAGCTCGGTTTCCTTCTAGTAGGGAGGCTTGGCTCCCAACTCAAGATAATCTCGTACTTTCACTTGCTTGGCTGCATTTTAGTACACATGATTTGGCTTGTTTTGCACTCTCACTTGATTGGTTGCCTTCTAGTACTCCTAATTTGGCTGTTTTCACCTTCACTTGCTTGGCTGCCTTCTAGAAGGGGGTTTGTTTGTACTTTCAGCTAATGGAGGGATATTTGAATGGAGGGGTAGTAAATGAGGAGGATTTACCTCCTGTAATTCCTCTCCCTTGTCACATTCGCGTTTTTACCAAGGTCTTTACCATAGTTCATTGATTTTATATTTTATCCCTGTATTTTCCTTTCTTTTATCTTTTATTCCTGCATTACATGCACATTAGACCACAAAGCAAAATATCCAACTCTACTCATCTCATAAACAAAATATAATGAAAAGTATGCAATAAGTTGTGAGAATAGTTGGTTTGGTTAAGCTACGAGGTGAATTAAGGTCAATTAAGGCCCATATAATTACTCAATGATGAGGCTCATCAGTATGACACAAAAACTTGTGTATGATTTTAGTTCCCTTGGTTTAGAGAGAAAATTCAATGTTAGAGTCTTCAACTTGAGAGAGAGGGCTAGCTGGAATTGTTGAGGAGTTTTTATGAATTATTCGTAAAATTATTAAGAAAGCAAAGCATTGAGGGGCTATTAGCTCACTGAAGGGATCCTTTCATGTTATGCAAGCACAAAACTCACAAAAAGGGAAGCATTATGGGAACTATTGACTTAATGAAGGGATCTCTTTATGTTGTGCCAACCCATTGTGCCCACATTGTGAAAGTGAATAAGCCCTGATTGAATAGGTTGAAATTTGTCATATTGATTTTTCACGTGGATATAGGAGAATGGCCTTCATCCTTACACCACTGATATTGTGAGAGAAACTTCCCAAAGAATTTGGGTAGGATTTAAGCTTAGTGGGAATTTAAGAAAGACGATGAGTTTGAATTCGTGAAGGAAAATGTCCTTTGTGACTGCACCCTATAATGCTGAGAGAGAACTTCCCTCATGGCTTCTTGGACTAGCACTAAGGTGGCTACGTACAAGAAATCATGTAGTGTAAATCGGCCTATGGTGGGGTGGAACATGTATCACCCTTCATCAGATGTAGGAAACATTTGACTTTGATGAGAAAAATACCCTTGTGGACCTCAAATCTATAATGTAAATCATGTTCAATGATATAGAATTGGCGTTGATTAGTTATGTATGTTTATGTGTCTTCTTGCTAATTGGGCATCCTAATTTATGTGAAATGTAATCATGCCATGAGTTGCTATAGTTGGGCTATCTTTGGATATTGGTTGTAACGACTGTGTAGTATTCACATTCCTACCCACTAATTGTAATGTGCTCGTTTGATGTGTTTCATTATATTAGAATGGACATATTTGGTCATGTTTATTCTTAATTTCTAGGGCTATGAAAGCCTTTACCAAGTAAGAATATGTGGTTGAGAAAATAAGGGAGTTTAACTCCTTATTCTCATGGATAACGAGGATGGTTGGCTAGTTTTAAAATACTCATAATGAATCTTAGTTGAGGAGCTTGGTTTACTCTAGAAAGGCTAGATAAGTTCAAAGTCTATTGTGGTGACTAAAAGGTCCTTTGATGATATGGACTTATATGTCATAGTAAAATACTTGATTATAGAGTAGAGACTCAAAAGAAGGAGTATTCACATAACATCTAAGATAATGTGTTATAGAGTTCACCAATGAACTCTTGAGCTAGTTGGAATGAAAATATGTGAAGGCCTTAGATGGAACTAAACAATGATTAATGACCTCTTTGATTCTTGAATAATGACCAGGTAGGTGGCATTCATAAGGTTTTTCATGTATGCCTTCACTGTTAGTGAGGACACTTATAGAAGCAAAAGTCTTTTGGCCCCAATCCATTTCCCTATCAACATTCCTTTTAGTCCTCAAGACAAGCTAAAAAAAATCCTCTGAAAGGTTTTCCATCCTTGGTTTCAAAAAATTTTGAAATTTGGGGGTTGGTCTCTTGGTTTTGAGTTGTTTGGTATTTTGGGAATCAATCTCCTTGGTATTAACAATTTTAGGATTTTGTGGATTTGAGGTCCTCAACCCAAACCCCTAGTTATTTTGTGTTGGTAAGGGGGAAATGTCCATGTGCTTAGTTGAAAAAACTTAATTTTGGGAGAATGAGATATTTGGCTATCAAAGTATGAGATATTGAGTGATGGGAAACACTACAAACATATATCAACAAAACTCCCAATGCTGAAAACCCTCAATAGAATCTATCAACTATTAAGGAAAAGTACATTATTAGGACAAAAATGTCTTAACCTTTTATTATCATATTTTTGAGTATCAACTATTGGGATATTGGGATATTAGTATCTAGATAAGAATTGAAATAGAAACCAACATTAAAACCAAATACTAATAAAAATTGATACATATTTCAATTAACATAGAAGAAATATTCGAGAGATGTCAAGTGATGGGATCAAGGACTAGAGTCTATCGAGATATCATGTTTCAGATTTTGAGTAGTTGAATGAGAAATCACCAGTGCAAACCCCCTCATATTGACATAGTCGATACAATTATTAGTTAATGGAAATGGAAATTTTAATAATGGTTAAGTAACTGGAATGGGTCATTGGAAGATTGGGTGTCAAAATATTAGGCTATCGTGATGTGCACGATATCACGCAACCCTAATACCAATAAAACTTGAAATGGCAATAGATTGAAAGGTGGGCCTTGTCAATGGACGGTCCGTTAATCAAATATTGACTATCAGTCTATCAAATGTTCCATGTTGGCAAGTCAGCTATCGGGAGATTGGGACACCTGATATTAGGGTTTCCTCTCATCACTAATAGGTTTTTTTGTGGCATGTCGATGTGGCAAGATGACTTGGAATGATTGATGTGGATCAAAGTGTGTCGTAGTGTTAAGGTGGAAGTTGATGTGGTACAACTGAGGATGTGTCCCTATGAGGTGGTGACACATGGACATGGATTGCCATGTGGCATGGTAGAGATGTTGATGTGGCACTTAGATTGGGAAAATTTTTCAAATGGACATAAATTTGTGTCAAAACATTTAAATGAGATGAATTTTATATCATTGGAAATGTCATAATGATCAGAATACGATCATAAATGAGATTTAATGTGGTCAAAGGAAGCAAATATTTGGAAACCCCTCTTCCTTAAGGTGACTTGGGAGGTCAAGTCTCGATACCTTGCATCATTAATCGAGCATTAAGTGGCTAGGTATGTTACAGGGAGAGAGGGTGGTAGGAAGGGAGAGAGGAAGGGATGTAGAGGGAGAAAGAAAGGGGGGTTAGAGAGAGAATCTGTGCATTAGAGAGAGATAGTGGCGGGGCTATGAAGAGAGAATGGGGTATAGGAAAAGAAGGAGAGAGATAAAAAGAGGGATATGGAAAGGGCGAGATATATATAAACATGGACAATGAGAGGGAAAGAGATATATAAGGATAGGGAAGGGAGTAGAGATATGGATATAGGAAGGGAACATGGGGAGAGAAAGAAAAGAATATGTAAATTTGGAGAGATATAGAGAGGGGGATGAGCAAGGATGGATATGTAAGGGGAGAGAGACACACAAAGAGTGATGGGGATAAGGAAAGACAAAGGGGGGATGAGGAATAGGGAACGTGAGAGACAAATATAAAGAGTGATAGGGAAAGGGGGAGAGGTAGAAATAAATATACAAATGTAGCTTGGTGGGGGGGAGAAGGATAATAGGGATACATAAGAAGAGAGAGACAAAGAGATAGGGGGAGGTTTAGGGAAAAGGGGGAGAGAGAGGGGATGAAACAGAGAGTTGGGAAGGATGGCGAGAGAGAAAAATGAATGCACATTATATTAACTCACGTGTGTTGCTGAAATGTGTGTGTTATTTTAATATACACTCATTATTAAATCCAAAAACAAATTGGGGGGAGGAACTTTTCCTAATAATCGTTGAATAAGGTGGCCTCTTTAGATTTAGGTTCACATTGACAAACCTCTTCATTTGGTATGCATAAACCAAAAAACATTAGCTTTTACCACTTCCTGATTTCAACCACTTTTTTTGTGCATTTTTGTATGTGTTCCAAGCATTCACTGCTAATGAAATTATTTTCATATATCTATATATAATTATATATATATATATTATATATATATAATATTATATATATATATATTATATATATAATATATATATAATATATATATTATATATATATATATATATATATATATATAATATTATATATATATAGATATATATATATATATATATATATATATATATATATATAATATTTATATATATATAATATATATATATACACACACATACATATACATAATTAACAATATATACATATATAAGTCAAAGAGTTTCTATTATATCAAAAGATTACAATGTTGATCACATTTTCTCGAAATCCTCCCACCCTCACTCTTACCATATTTATTGGCCAGTAGTTGAAAACCAAAACATATAGCGAGTTGCTAATAAAATCTTATTAACAAGAACCAAAAGGGAAAGTGAAACCAAAAGACTTTCAAAATCAGAAGACAATCAACAACTATTAAGGATTAGAAGAGTTAACCAATGTAAGGTTGTGAGACGACATTTCATTTACCATTGATTACATTGGAGATCATTCATAAATCCAATGACCACATTCTTTTCATCATCATAATCCCGGCTAAGCTACTCCAGGAGGAGGGTTACATGTCCTTTTTGTCAAATATTTGCCACAGGGGGGGTAGTTCCACAGTTCCAAGTGACTATGTTGGGCTAGGCTTGACAACCTCACCAAGGCTAGAGTCTCCCAAGATATGCCCTCCATTCTATCCCTTCTCTCCCTTACCACTTCACTCCCACCCACACTGGCAATGCATATCTTGTTGAGTTGGGCTGCAAAATAACTTGCAAGAAAATCTAAGACTTACGTTCCACCATATGTCAACATAAAAATTACTCGAGGTCCCCTCGCTCAGAAAAATATGCAACATGAAAACCAATGAGCCAAGGCGTTGAATATTCTCATGGCCTATGATAAAATGACCTGAACCCCCTAGTAGACAGGATGGCCTTCAACTAGGCTCCACTGATATGGCATCATTATACTTCTTGCCCTTGTGCTAAGCCCTTGGCCAAAAGTAGTATGTGACGTCCTTGGATTCCCTAATTCACCCACGGAGCGTATAGAATACCTCGATGCCCCCCAAGAGAATAAAAAACATAATAAATTGCTAAGAAACAGATACAATAGTGCCCCCAATTGAGAAATCCATACATTGGGAGTCCAAAAACTCCACTCTCATGTCTAGGGAGTCATTTATAATAAGAACATGACACCTAGCTTGGCCAACCAAAGGAGATACCTAACTTAAGCCCTTCTAGTCAATCCTTCTAGAACACCACCAAAAATAATTGAAAACTATTAACCTGACCCCTACAGTGACTTAAATTCCCACTAGAATTTTGATGTAGGAGCATCAAGGGCACTTTTTTATTTTGTAAATATGTTAAAAGGGGGTGTGTTGATTTTTAATATTTTATTAAATTAATTTGAGTAAAATAGGAAAATGTGAGGATATCTTTTTTCCCCTAGGAAAAAATCGTAATTTTATTCATAATTGATAAAATTACATTTTGTAGATGCCATAGGCATATGCAGATGGCTGATCCTATAATAACAGGCAGCAGAACAAGAAAATACACTGAATAGCAAATGAATAATTCCTGTAAGGACAGGATCCAATAGAGTAACATAAAAAAAGAAAAAATAAAAAATGTTCCAGCAAGCCTATTCTGTTCTTCCCTTCTTCTTCTCCACCCGACACCATCCTCCCGATTCAGCTGTGGGTGTATTTGTAGTTAGCTGGTTTCCCATGGTGATCATTTGTTGTTCTTTGTCTGATTCTGAGCCCTCCGAGCTATGGTTTCTCTTTATGCCACTTACTACCATTTGCAACTCTTGATGTAGATCTGTAATGATCAGCCCCGTATGAGTAGAATGGTTATTTTCTTCCTGAGTTTGTTTCTGTTCCATTTGAGGTTTTGGTTCCATCTGGTTCTCTGTAGGTTCCTCCTTGGTATCATCTTCTTCCGATGGCTCTGTGTGTTGCCAGCCTTTGGGCTTTTTTGTTGTTTCTTGGTTTTCCTAGGGTCCTTTCGGGCTGACGGACAGTCATATTGAAGATGCCCTGTCTGCATACAGTTCCTACACCTGAATGCTGTGTTTTCGTAGTCAAGCTGCTGTATGCATTGGGTATTGTTGAAGTTTAGCGTGATGTGGTCAGGTAGCCCTTGACTCAAATCCACTTCTACACATATTCTGGCGAATGTAAAGATTCCCTTGATTGCTCTGTCCTCATCCATTTTTAGGAATTTCCCTAGAGAATTCCCAATCGCGGTTAATACTTTTTGATGCCAGAAATGCAGTGGGAGCCCGTGTAACCTCACCCATACAGGCATGGTTGAGACTATCATTGTAGCTGCATCAAAATCCGAGAACCAGGGGGTTGTGAAGAGGCCAGCACTACCCCAGAACCTAGGCCCCTGTTTGATAATACTGTCTCCTTCCTGCTCTGTATCAAATCTAACTATGAAATACCCTTTAGGGCAGAGGTAAATTTCACAGTTAGGTGTCCATGTTGAGTGAATCCATTGATGCAGGGCATCTGATTTTGGCCAGAAGCCATTATATCTACATATGAATGCAGTATTTGATAAGTCAGTGTATAGGTTTATTACCTCTGGCATTGATACTTGTAGAGTTGGTGATTCTGGCTTTTGTTCGACGATGTAGGGTCCTGGAAATTCTGTTGTTGGTGCTGCTTTGTTTCCCATTTTTTCTCCCTTTTCTTTTACTGCATCCCGAAAGGAACCTGTATTTTTAGAGCTGGTTCCAGAGCTTTCGCCACGCAGTCAGAGGGTTAGATTAATGGTTGAATCGTTAGCTATGCCATAGTGTTGTAGGGTTTTGTTTTCTTGCAAACTGAATCCTGAGTAAATGAGGTTTTGTAATCATTCTGGGATTCCATGGCGGCCCTGTATTTCCTTTTTTAACTCCTAGATGCTTGTTTCCTTCCTGATCTGCAAGCAATAGTGTTTTCCTTCAATCAATTTGATGAAGATCTGAATCAGATCTACATCTGTATGGATTAGATCGGTGCTGTGGAGCCTTTGTTAAGCCAGATCTGTACCCCTGCGCAGTGGATCGCTCCTATGGAACCCTGGCTTTGCGAGATCTGGTCGGTTCGATCTCCTGAGAAGACTGCGCATTGTTTCACTGGTGCCCCCTTCTCTGTTTTGTGGTGCGACGGAATCATAGATTTGTTCGAATACCCTAGCCTTTGTTTTAGATCCAAGCCGCAGAGCCTTCCTCAACACCCTATATCTTTTTTCCCCTTCAAATCGAGTTCTGTACGCAGAGACAGATTTTTTATGTGGGTCCCTGATCTCGTGCCGCACCGTGAGCTTCACCTTCGAATCGGCCTGAGATGCCGTTGGCCTGAGCAATACCGTGCCTTCACTGGTTCCGCAGAGGTGAACAGAGGCGGCAGACGAGGGGTCTGCGGCCAGAGTAAGTGGGGGAGCGAGTGTCGCAGGTTCGATCCCGGATTCGAAAAAATCCGCCTTCAATCTTGTTGATACAACATATCAAGACACAAAGTCTATCATACTCAATTGTTCATGTAATCTACTTACTAGATCAAGGAGCATTCGAAAATGTGAGGATCTATTGTAAATATCTTTTTATTTAATAAAAGGATATGAGGGAATTTAATTAGTGGAAGGATTTTAGGGATAAAGAGCTATCCTTTAGGGATGTTCAGATACTTGGGGATTTTGTGGAGTGACTAAAGGGATATGAACCAAAATTGGTTCAATTCAATTGATATAGATTAGTGAGAATAGAATAGGAGGGAGGAGTGAGTGTGAGAAGGGAGGAAGGACTCTCCTTGGAGAGCCTTCAGACAGTTTGTAAAAGGGCCACGGATTTGCAGATCTGGCCATGAGTATAACTGTTGTGTAAATATTTGTTTTATGTGAATATAAGTATGTTGAAATCGCCTGAGGTGTTGATGGGTTTTATTTGGTCAATACGCAACTGATCTGTGTCCAATTCTGAAGCTGCTTGCCTTTTATACAGTGATAGACCGCCTTGAATTACAGTTATGTTTGATTATAATTGAATTTATACTTGAAGTTGACATTTCTGTTTAATTGTCTGAGGATGCTGTTTGTGCATGCGCTCTAACGCATATACATCCATTAAGAATATTCATCGGCAGAACTGTGGCATGTTATATAAGTTGAACATATATGCGGTGGCGCACATATATGCATGTAATGTTAAAATCGCATGGTGGTTTCCTTTGAAGATGTGGCGCCGAGAGTTGAACCTCCGTTTGACAAAGATTAATGACTAACCATCGATACCAGGTGTGAACGCGTTAATGTTTGAAGCCTTCATCATTCCGATTGAGATCGTATCCGCATCAAATATTTGTGTTGACCGAACTGTATAGGGAACGGAGATGTGGAGCTGTCTATCCGTAATAGCCTTGGTCATGATAAAGCTCCGCCGTAAACATAGCCGACGCAACGTATACATAAATTCGAGTCTGATGTCTACACAATTGATTAGGGTGTGCGATCTGTGTGTGATTTTATTTAGCTGAAGAGTTCTTGTGTTAATGAAATCTTGGCGCTGTTAATAGTAGCGAACTGAGAGAAGTTTAATACAAAGTAAAAGCAGGAAATATTTCGTGAATCTCCTGGAGCAGATTCACTACTATATTAAATGGTTGTGTAATTCGTTGGTTCTCCTGATTATTAGCATCAGATCGTGGAGAAATGATCCAAAATCGCGCCATATAGTCACAGATCTAGCTGCGGAATTTGTGGATTGGGTTGAGATACTGGCGTAAAG
The DNA here is from genome assembly GCA_000404065.3 of Pinus taeda. NCBI lineage: Eukaryota > Viridiplantae > Streptophyta > Pinopsida > Pinales > Pinaceae > Pinus > Pinus taeda. Next base: position 228,447 of record APFE030336764.1, read on the forward strand.
ACTTGGAATCTTTTCTATGTGATCTTACAGCTTAATATGAGCCCATGGGTTTTGCGAAGCTGGAGGTTAGGAGGTTTAGCCTCTGCGTAAAATAACCTGAAGGTTGAAGCGCAGGCAAAGCTATAACAGGTGTATACCAGCGTAGGAGGGGATATGTGTAGTTACAGTCCATGAGGAAGCCGCGTCTTTGTGCGTGGTAATACTGACCACAACCATCGGCCATCTCCAGGTAAAGACGAGGTAAGTTGCGGATGGCGTGAGTCGATCTCTATAGTGTATGCGTATTGTGGACATATGGTTAATAACCATTGGGAGATTCACTATTTGTATATATTGGAGAAACACATGTTATGCCAGCGCTCCACTACAAACCATGACAGTTATATATCTAGAACATGTGATAAAATATATATGCGCCAGAAGACCTCTGTTGAATTAATCGCGAGTTGGGTATGCGTCAATTGAACTGTATAAATGGCGGAATTATATATATATTCATCGTCCTGTATCTCTGATTTTTATGCATGGTAAATTCTAACCTATCACCAATAGAAAGAGGATGCATGGGAATATATGAGGTAGCATATATATATGTTTGTTACGTTGCTTAAGACCGTCCCTTGAAATTTCTTTTAAGAATTCTGGAAAAGCGCTGGTTGTGAATAGAGCTTAACAATATGATTTTCAAGGAAATGAATTACAAATTTAATGACTGATGCATTCGAAACAGAAGAAAGACCAGTAGACCGAGATATCGAAGAACTTGCTGGCAGACTAGAGAAGTTGTCTCTAAAGCCTGCAACCCGCCATCATTTTTGGTATCAGAGCCAGAATAGTTCTGGTTGAAGATTCAAGTTTTTTTTAAGTTCAGTTAATTGCATGTGATGAATGAATGTTGGATTTTGGAACTGATGAATATTGCAACATACATAATTGCAAGTGAACAGGATTACAGTGAAGGAAATTACAGAGTCGAATGAAGGATGAGATCAGGCAGGTGAGATGATTTTCTGATTTGAAATTTATGATTGAGGTTTATGGTTGCAGAGAAGATGGCATTGAACCTGACATTCAGCTAAAGGCTGGATAAGGAGGACAATTGCAGTGTCCTGAAGAAGAACATGAGTTGAAGAGACAGCCTAGAGAGTGAGCAGAGGAAAGTGCTCAAACAGGTTCCAGAGGCAGTGAACCAGTACTTATCAAAAGACTGAGTGAGGAGGGCTTGTTGAGGTAAGTGAAAGCAGAAGAGATTGTTGTCGTAGAGGCTAGTACAACTCATGGAGAAAGTGATCATGGAGGATCAAAGAAGAGGTTCAGAGGAATTCCACAGTGATGAGATGACTGCAGAAGTCAGAGAAAGAGAGATTGCAGTAATGAAAGTGAAATTGCAGGTACTAGAGGAATGGCTTCAAAAGTAGGAAAACCAGAATAAGGGATGGATCTTTCCACTGAAGGGGAAGAAAGTGAAGTGGAAGAAGCTACAACAGAAAAGAGATCGACAGATAAATATGCAGTTAATGGAAGAGCTGAAGAAGCTTGAGCAGATGATGGATGTACGGTTGGAGTGTACGCAACTCAGAGCAGCTGAGTTGGAAGAGGAGGTTTCTATTGATGAAACAAAGGAGGAGATCATTGATGATTTCTTGAACTATTGGGCAAATCCAGATCAGCTGGATAACGTGAACTCTTGTGCTTTTATAGCTGACAGTTATGATGTGATTACAGGTTTTGTTGAAGAGGAAGTTCATGTGAATGAAGAAGATGATCAACTAGAAGAGCTGGTATATGAATCGACGATTAAAGTTGTTGAGACTTGTAGTTTTCAAACTAACAAGTTGTGTATGCATGCAGGAACTGTAAGTGATGGTGATGTTATGCTTTAGCAATGTTACAAAGAAATTGCATTGCTAGAATATTTGTTGAAGAATTTAGAGTATGACAGGGAGATGGTAGTAGAAAGAGTTCAGTACAGTGAACGAGTGCAGAAAGACATCATGGAAGCAGATGATGTGAGAGAAAGACTGGTTGACAATCTTGAGAATTCTTCAGAGGATTCTTTGGGCAAAGAGAATCAGCATACTGATGTGCTGATAGTGGAGGAGAATTCAGAATAACATACTGAAGTGCTGGCAAAGGAGGACATGGCACTGATGCCTTCTGATTTTTATTCTAACAAGTGTTTTGTGAATGCAGGTATTGTTGCAGAACATTTGACTCAATTGAGCAGTCAAATGAAGGAAGAGGAAGTTTTCTGTTCCAGAATACAAGAGGGTATGGATGATTGGGTGGCAGTAAGAAATGAGAAAGTCAGAACAGAAACAAGAATAGAAGCAAGAAGTCAGCAAGTGACAGTACAGATAGAGAAAATAAAAATTGAGCAAGCCGTCTTAGCTCAGCAAGCAAATCAACAGTCGGGAGATTTATTGGATCGAGAGATTGAAAGTATCAAAAGACTGGTGACAAAAGAATCCTGGAAGAGACCAGCAGCAAGAAAGGAAAGGAAAGACAACAAGAGAAAGACAGCGAAAGATTGCAAGAGCAGAGCAAGTGGAGCACTACAGCACAAAATATGGAAACCTGGAAGACAACAGCAGATGATAATAGTAGTAAAGAAATCGACAAGCATGGGAAGATTACAAAATAAAATTTGGGATCCAGGAGGAGATATCCAGACTTATGACCAAGTGGTCATGAACTTTTTTTTTTCTCATGGAGAGTCTGATGCAGGAGCATCAAGGGCGCTTTTTTATTTTGTAAATATGTTAAAAGGGGGTGTGTTGATTTTTAATATTTTATTAAATTAAATGAGTAAAATAGGAAAATGTGAGGATCTATTGTAAATATCTTTTTATTTAATAAAAGGATATGAGGGAATTTAATTAGTGGAAGGATTTTAGGGATAAAGAGCTATCCTTTAGGGATGTTGAGATATTTAGGGGTTTGTTGAGGAATTGAAGGGATTGAGCATTTAATTTAATGATATTTTTAAATTGTATAAACAGGAAGATGTTTTGGAGGAAAAAAACATTGAGATTGTGAGAAGTGAGGAAGGGTCCTCCTTGGGAGCCTTCGACAGTTTGTAAAAGGGCCATGGATTTGCATATCTGGCCATGAATATAACTGTGTGAATGTTTGTTTTATGTAAATATATGTATGTCGAATTTGACTTTGTATGGACATGATTGCGTTTAATAAAATTTGAGCTATGATTCTGTATATGGTCGTAGAAATTAGTGTTATGTAACTTTGAATCACATGAAGTGCTGATGGTTTTTATTTGTTCAATGCGCAATTGATGTGTGTCCAATTCTAAATCTGCTTGCCTTTCGTATGGTAATAGACCGCCTTGAACCTTACAGTTACGCAGGGTTATCATTCCTGTTGAGGCGTGGTAATCTTTGGACGTGACAATGTATGCGGCTGAGATGTGTAACGCTATTAACATAGCA
>APFE030336764.1:294285-337312 GCA_000404065.3 Pinus taeda
ATATCAAGAAGAAAAAGGTTCAAGAAGTGAAATATCACATCGAGAAAGAAGAAATGAATCCGACCATATCTTGTAATGAATTGGTCGGAATTACCCCTCCTCAAACTATCAAGATAGAAGGACATATCAAGAATAAAAATGTTCAAGAAGTGAAAGATCACATCGAGCATCAAGAAATGAATCAGACAATATCTTGTAATGCATTGAAAAATTACCACTCCTCAAACTCTCAAGATAGAAGGACATACCAAGGAGAAAAAGATTCAGGCAGTGAAAGATCACATCGAGCATCAATAACAAGTTCTCCAACTTTTAAAGGATAATGCCACTTTAGTGCATAATCAAATGAAACAACAGGCAGATCAACATGGCAGTGAAAGATGTTTTGATATAGGCGATTGGGTATTTTTAAGGCTACATCTCAAGAAAGCTATTTATGAGAAGGAAATGTTTGCAATACTACATGCACTTAAGAAATGGAAACCTTACCTAATGGGAAGACACTTCAAGGTAAAAATGGATCATGATAGCCTTAAATACTTTTTAGAACAAATTATCCGTTAGAAGAACAAAAAAATTGGGTCACAAATATGTTGAGTTATGACTTTGAAATCATCTACAAAAAAGGGAAGCAAAATGTTGTTGCAGATGCACTCTCAAGAAAGGATGAGGATGTGGAAGCATTGTTTTGTTTTATTTCTATTATCCAACCATATTGGATAAATGAAGCAAGGGATGAATGGAAGAAGGATGAAGAAGTGTGGCCATTCATTCAAAAGTTGCAGAAGATCCCAGTTCAAACAATATTGCCAGAACTTGACGAGGAAGGTAAAATCATATTCGAACCTGGAGTAGTCATAGAAACAAGAACCCGACAGCTATGAATTCAATCAATTTCAGAGTATATCATCAAGTGGAAGAACTTATCCACTGAATATTCCACATGGAAGGACAAGAATTTTATACAAAAGCATCAAGAACTACTCAAGCATTGAGGACAATAGTTTTTGAAGGAGAGGGGCAAGTTAGGTCCCTATACTACTAGTGTAACCCCTTATTGTTATTAGTACAAGCCCCTTATTATATTCGTGTGCCCATGTAGTCCCCATATTGTTAGTATTGTGCCCCATAAAAGCTCATTATTTTTATTATTGTGCCCTTACATTATTATTGTTATGTCGGCTCTGATTATATTATGACCCCTTAGACTCCTAATTATAGAAAAGGAGGTCTTGTCAGTGTATCATCCAAAATTTTTCATTTGTGTAATGTAAAGGAGGTTGCCCCCTCGAAGAGGCTTATTTATAAGGCGTTGATCTATCTTTTCTATGTTTTTTTGAGTTGGTTTCGTAATAGCTTGGCTTATATGTCATCCTCTTCCCTGTTTTAGGTTACATATCTTTAAATTCAATGATGTCTGAATGGAAAATACGATCAATTTGAACAGATTTCCTCTAGTCAAACTATAAAGCTATATCTATTCTAGGATCTTCATTTCTCAACTCGGTATTTTAATTGAATAGTGTTTTTCTTATTTATCTAATCAAGTAGAGAAGGGAAACATGGAAATCAATAGCGAACAAACCAACATCAGATGTATATATACTTGTCTCTGAAGTAACAACCTTTCCTACTCTCAATAAGTTGGGATCCTTCTTCCACTCTGGTAAATAAATAAGTGCCTAAGCATAGTTCTGTAAATAAAATAAATAAAGGGTGAAAGAAGAGAAAGGCTTCTTGAACAAATAGGTGAAGCAAGCAACTTATTTAGGGTACTATTTAGGCTTGATGGTAGTGAAGCGATGCTTGTGTTCCTGTATTGAATCCACCCAGTTAATTTCCAAGCCTACTAGCAACAAAGCAACACCGAAGATTAAAACTCACACTCTAATCATCTTAAACTCGCAGTTATATATTACCCTTCTCCTAGATAAAAAAAAAAAGGTTATGATTTAACAATATTTGTGATATGTGTTTAACCGAGTAAGAGAATAGAAGAGACTATATCTATAACCGGGTTAAATGGGGAATCCCAGGTAATCCACATAATGGAACAATGCTTCCTGAAAAACTAAGACCTTGTACTTGAAGGATTAAACCTAAATAAAGAAGCTAAAATTCTACTTATGTGTCGCCAAGTGTTGACATTGTGATCAAAACCCTCCAAAATGTTTCCTACACTTGAATTTTGGAGCCTACTGAGGAGCTTATGATCTATCACTCTATGGTCCCTTCATGTTCAAATGATGTTTGAAAAAAATTTAAGCCTCCTTCTTGAGTTCTAACTATTAAAGTCATTGTCACACACATGCTCAGTTCTTTATAAACTTATGAGCGCACTTTCCTTATGCAATATTAAACAAGCATATCATTATCCATCAAGACAGTGCCTAGGTGATTTTCAACTCATGTTGACATTCAGTGCTCACTTTTGTTGACAGTCTCCCTCACTTTGGTTGTATTTGTACTTCTATTTAGGGGAGTTTTCTCAACTATCGTCTTTGCACACCTTCTCTTTCACAAGTGTTGCTTTCATATTTGAGACTATCATTTTTTCTCAATTTCACTTTAATAAGTGTTGTTTTCATGTTATATTCACTCATGCATGTGTCTCTTTCAATTTCGTTTGCATTTGCAAGTGTCGTTTTCATGTTTTCTTATTGTTGCAGGTGTCACCTTTTGTTATTTTCACTCTTGAATGTGTCACACTTTATTGCATCATTAGAGTTATTTTTAGAGCACCCATATTCATTAGATGGTCCTACATATCATTAGAATATGCACTAAACACATTCCTACATCCTAGCGCGCTTTTGGGTCATAATCAAAACATTTTTCGCACCTTGTATTCTAGGTGTCGCAATGTGGTGTTTCAACTGTCGCACTTACAAATGAGTGACGCTTTGCTATAGTTTCAAGGTGTGATTAATATTCATGAGTCTTGTGTATTTTTTTGCTTGTATTCATGGATTTATGTGTTTGATCCATGTTTGAGTCATGTTAGGATGCATTTATTTCTCCTACTCTGTTGGTCCCACACTTAGCCCTTTTGGGAGCTCTTCTTGGTCCTCCTGCTCAGTGCAAGTTGTAAAGGCATTAGCCCTCCTAATAGGTGATGAGCATAACTTATTCATGAGACTCATTGATGTATCTTTTCATCCCATACTTGTGCACTAATTCTTCTCTAATGTCTCCTCCCTCTCACAGTGCATTAATACTTCCTAGGATAAGTGACCTAGCCTTTTGATGCCTCCCTCAATGAAAAACACATTCCAGATGATCAAGAAGCCACTATTAGAGAAAATACCACCCTCCCAAGCCTGACTGCACTTTAAAATCACAGTGAGCATACTCCAAAATTGCAGTGAGTGCACTTCAAATACACAGCGAAAAAAAACACTTCAGAATAACAAGGACAATTTAAGCACACATCGGAAGAACAAGGACCATTTGTGTGCATTTCGGAAGAAAAATGAACTTATCTCCCTTCAAAATCGCACTTTTGGATGACAAGAAGCACTTCATAACAACAAGGCACACTTTGGAATAACAAGGCACACTTCGGAACAACAAGGAGAACTTTAGAAAAATGAGGACCCTCAGTCTCTTTAAAAGTGCATGGCACATTATCAATCAACAATCAAGCCTACCTTACCACTTTGGGATGCACTCTGCACCCTCAATAAGCCCTTAGCTAAGTGCACAGTGCATCAATAGTGAACATGGACCCTCCTTTAGCTTTCACATTGTGCCCTATGCCCTCCTTGTGATTTAGGCTTTCCCAGTTGAGCGCTTGGTGCACAATGAAGCATCATTGAGTCCCATTCCCTCTTCCCAATACGCTTTCCACTCAAGCCCCATCCTTGGAAGGTATCCCTCAATGCATGGTGCAATCTAAAGAGATAGTAATCCTTTGACCAATCAAACTATACTTTCCTAAAGTCCTCCTCTTTTCAACCAGCACATAGCGCAGTCCCAAGCCTTATGCCTCCACCTTGTCCCTTCAACTTCGCCACTGTGTTGTGCCAACGAGAGCCCTCTTCATAGCGCATGGCATAGTAACAATGAACAGTGGATCCTTCCTAAGCCACTGTTGAGTTTTACTACACCCTCCTAATCAAGCCTCCTCATTTCAACCCTTCCACATGCCTATCATAAGCAGTTCATTCCCTGAGCTAGGTAGTAATAGAATAGATGATTTTAAGACTGATTTTACTTTTTCATGGATGATTTTCATTGGTAGGAGTACCTTCCTAAAATGAAAAGGTAATTCTCAAATAATATAGCAAGGAGAAAGCATAAAGAAGCACTTGCAAAGAAGAAGCACATAAGAGAACCATCATGAAGACATGAAGCAAATCCTGGTCCATGACAGAAAGAAGACATTTCATGATGACTCAAAGGATTCCAATAATGACTCAAGACCATTTGGAGGGTATATATGAAGAACAAAGTAGATATTCCATGAATATGAAGTATTGATCAGATTTTCCATCAAGAATGCAAGACAAAGAAACAAAGAGAACAACTTGGAATTGCCACCTCACTATGAGCTCTGTGTCTTCATTTTCAAGTTGTAATTTATACAAGTGTCATCACTATGTCATAGGTGTCCATGTGTCTTGCCATATCATCATGTGTAATGTAATGATGTATTTCTAAGGAAAAGGACAAAATGTGATGTATGGAAGTCCAAAATTCATATGTGGAATATGAAAAGTCACTTAGTCATATATGGAAAAACGATTCTTTAAGAGATGCCCAAAGGTCATTTAGAAGTTCAAGAGTTGTTTATAACTCCAAAGGACACATTAGAAGTTCAAGAGTGCTAATTTTAGGTATGTTCTATGCTTAGAGCAATTTATTTCAATTGTCACAGTTAGCTCATTATCTTTTCCGGATTAGTAATCATGTCAGCATTAAAGTAAACTGCAGATAGAACATAAACATAAATTCAGAAGACAAGCCAAGACAAGAGGACACAAGATGTGGCGCTAGCCAGGAACAAACCCCAATGTGGGGAAACCCTTGATCAATTCTTCTTATATGTTCTTCAATAGTTCAACATAGAGAGAGAGAGAGATAATACTTTTACAACAGAAGTCAACACTTTGACTTATCTAGATAAGAGCATAGAACATCTCTAATAAGATGATACATGATATCAGTTGAAGACATGCTACTTCAACTGATTCTCCAAGGTAACTCCTTCACTATCATTGTGCTGCATTTCGTCATCATGCTACAACTCGTCGCGCTGCACCATGCTGCACCCATCATCACTATGCTACATCTCATCACACTTCATTAATCATGAATGTACCCATCATTGTATTGCATTATGTGCCATTGCTACACCATGTTGTCATACTGATATATGCTCTGGCTGCATCTTGCTTGCTTGTTGTCCCTTGCTTGCTTCTTGTCCCTAGCATGCTTGTTGTCCTTAGCATGCTTATTGTTGCATGCTAGTTGTCCCTTGCATGCTAGCTGTAACATTGCATGCTTAGTGTATTTGTTGCTAAGTACCATACAACTGTCCCAATGTTAATTAGTTGTTCCTTGCATGTTTCTCTCCTTTAGAGACAGATGCTCCGACAGTTCTGGAAGTTCTGGTTGTTCCCGGCAATTCCAACAGTTTTGGCTGTTCGACAATTCAGGCAGTTCCCGACAGTTCAGGCAGTTCCCGGCAGTTCCTGGCAATTTCCGGCAATTCTGGAAATTCCGGTGGTTCTAGCAGTTCCTGGTTGTTTCGGCTGTTCTGGCAGTTCCGGTTGTTTTGTCAATTCCCGCAGTTCTCAAAGTTCCAACAGTTCCGGTTGTTCCCAACTGTTCCCGGTAGTTCCCGGCAGTTCCGGCGGTTCCCGACAGTTCTGGATGTTCCAACAGTTCTAGCTGTTCCCGACAATTCTGTCAGTTCATGGCATTCCCATTAGTTCCTGGTAGTTCCGTCAGTTCTCGGTAGTTCCGACAGTTCCGGATGTTCTGGCAGTTCCAGTTGTTCCCGATAGTTCCGTCAGTTCCCGGTAGTTCTGGCTTTTACCCTCTAGATTAGGGCGGCGTTATCCCTTAGGATCTCTCCTCCTACTAAAACCCAAAGACAAGTATAGAGGACCCAAGTGTGTTGAAAATGAATTGAAGGCCACCTCTATTTATACTAAAACGTTGAGCACAAGTGAGGTTTATTTGGTTGCTAGACGACCTTGACGAATTGTCCCATAACACAAATAAATTCATATCTCCATGAATACTTATTGGAATTGGATGATCTTTAGATCAATCCTACACCTATCGATGAGAGGGATCCAAGAAAAATATCATCTTCCATTAATAAAATGACCCACATGGAGTTTGGCCTAGTTGCCAATTTTAACACTCCCTCTCAACTAGGGAGAACTCCATTGGTTGATCCATATGTCTGACTGTACTATCTCTGTCATCAGTTCCCTACACAGCTCTGCTCTACTCTGCTCTGCTGAACCATGAAGAAGAAGAATTGATCGAGAATGTCTCATATCATTCTCTACTGACCTGAAGTCAGTTTCATCTGAAGAGAGTGTGGCACATCACTCTTACTGACCCGAAGTCAATTTTATTGATCCCATACCAATATCACAAGAGATTGTCTCAAACCACTCATATTGATCCCAGATCAATGGAGGTCATCCTAGCATAGGGAGTACAGTAGATACATCGATGCGTCTATCAATAGTACTACTATGGTCCCTAACCCCATTTCCCTGTTCATTGATCAGATGATAGGTACTTCCCATGAGTCCCAAACTGCATGGGTAGGATGCCTCGACAGGAGAACTAATCATACTCTCCACAGGAGAACAAATCATCCTGCCCCAAAGTCGCCATGGGAAAACTGATCATCCTGACCCACAGGAGAACTAATCATCTTGTTTCACATTTTCCATGGGAGAACTAATCATCCTGGCCCACAAGAGAACTAATCATCCTATTTCACAGTTGTCAAGGGAGAACTAATCATCCCGACCCACAGGAGAACTAATCATCCTGTTCCACAGTTGCCATGGGAGAACTAATCATCCCAACGCACAGGAGAACTAATCATCCTGTTCCACAGTTGCCATGGGAGAACTAATCATCCCAGCCCACAGGAGAACTAATCATCTTGTTTCACAGTTTCCATGGGAGAACTAATCATCCCGACCCACATGAGAACTAATCATCCTATTTCACAGTTTCCATGGGAGAACTAATCATCCCGGCCCACAAGAGAATTAATCATCTTGTTCCACAATTGCCACGGGAGAACTAATCATCTTGTACATAGCACACCACCAAGGGAGGGTGAGTTGCCCTGTGGTCGTATGTTTCTCAAGTAAGTACCCCAAGGCCCCCAGGGCTCCCAGAGCTCAATGCATGCAAAATGCAGGACCCTTATAAGAAGGTCTCTCAATGACTCCAAGTCATTCGGGAAAGTCATAGATTTGACCTTTCCCCGGGGCTTTGAGAAAATTTATGCGACCTGTACATCAGTGTCAATGCGATGGAGCCTCCTCGCTCATCAACTTACCATATCCCAAATAAGGTAGTATCTGATGTCTATCTGTTGGAGAAATCATCGAATACGAGATTCCTCAATAATCAAATCCCCCCTTTGGTTGTCACAGAGAATCACAGTGGTATTCATCATGTGTACAAACAGCTCACTTAAGAGCTTATACAACCATGCAACTTCACACGAGATCATACTCATAGCTATGTATTCAGTCTCGGAAGTGCTTATAGCAACCGACTTCTGCTCCCTACTCATCCATGATATCGAAGCAGAATCCAAAGAGAACCAGCACTGAGAAGTGCTCTAGTGATCCTCCACATTGCCTGCCCAGTCAATATTCAAATAATCATGCAGTTTCATATTTCCGGCAGTGTATCTCAATCCATGAGAGATTGTGCCCCGAATATATCTCAGAAGATTCTTTGAACCAATCCACTGAGGCTAAACCAAATATTAGCTCACCATGCTAACTACAAAACATATGTTCGGATGAAAGTTCACCAAGAAAATCAACGCGAATGAGTTTATGAAACTCAGAGGCATTTCCCAAATCTGGTCCGACATCACTACCATACAACTTCTGAAGGTTAAGATCCACGAGGTAGTCACGTGCTTGTAGTTTATCATTCCACATATGGAATCCAACTCCCTCTTACTTCTACAAATGAGAGGGTTTGCACCTATTAGAAATAGGTCATCCTCATAAGGTGGCGGTATGAGAGGTCTATCATCCACAACCTTCAGGTAATGGTTTGGATCGGTTTCACTCCTAGTGAATCTCAGCTTCATCAGACAGCTATCGATGCTCTCCTACTACACTCAGGGTGTTTTGCTTCAAGCCATAGAGGGCTTTCTTCCACCTGTATACATGAGATTCCCAATCATGAATCTCAAACTCCTCAGGTTGTTCCAAACCTGTGGACCTGCTGCATGAGGGGAATGATCCCCTTATAAGATATTCCTTCCGTACGTCTTAGATATGTACCTTCATGCTCTTCTTGAATTCAGGCATCCCTATCACCATATGACTCACATTGAGTAGGGCCCCATAGGTAGATCTCCGGTGTTATAGATGCGATATGTCAATTGACATGATCCTCAGTGGACCATCCTGCAACTTGATACAAATTTCCAACCCTCAACCCATGAGAAAAAGCATCTTCAAAAATTATATTTTTTTTAACACATACCTTTCCATCGATGAATGCCACCTTGAAACTTTTGACTTCCATTTCCAAGATGGACACCAGGTTCTTCTTGCGATCAAGTACGTAAAAGAGATTCTTGTAAATGAATAGAGTTACCCTCATTCAATTGAGGGGTAACATTCCCTACACCCTTTCCGGGATAGGTGGCATCAACTCCAAGTATAATCCTATGGTTGTTTCCATCTCTATCAAATTTGAGAGAGCACCCTTCTACCTGATGAGGTGTCTTGAAGCACTACGATCAATAACCCAGGTTCCCAAAGAATCCAAAGGAGAGGGCCAATACAAGATAACACTTCTTTATCTTATCAAAAACAACATTTGATTCTTGATACCTAGGGTTCCTTGCTTTCTCTGAAGAGTCAGTCGTTTCCTTGATGACCTACATTACCTTTCATTCCTCTGATCATTGAAGATGTCCCTAGAATGATTGTTATCTTCATCAAGATATGTGTCTCTGCCATTCGGACACTCCTTCGCATAATGGCTAAACTTATTACAACCAAGGCATCTGCCTTTCCTTCCACCCTTAGATCTGGACTTCCCAATGAAGTGATCTTTAGCTAGGCCATCAGAAACTTTCGTTGCACCATTCTGATAATATTCTCTGCTTCGACTTCAACCTCGGTGAATTTGAAGAGGGATGAGGAATCCACTGATCCTTTTGTACTTTCCCAATTGTCTTCGGTGATTGCTCTTTCACTCTTGCTTGGGCATTGTCTTCACCTCAGCTCTGATGCCATGTTAATTTTAGGTATGTTCTATGCTTAGAGCAATTTATTTCAATTTTCACATTTATCTCATTATCTTTTCTAGATTAGCAATCACATCAGCATTAAAGTAAACTATAGATAGAACATAATCATAAATCGCAGAAGACAAGCCAAGACAAGAGGACACAAGATGTGGCACTAGCCAGGGACAAACCCCAATGTGGGGAAACCCTTGTTCAATTATGCTTATATGTTCTTCAATAGTTCAGCAGAGAGAGAGAGATAGTACGTCTACAACAGAAGTCAACACTTTGACTTATCTAGATAAGAGCATAGATCATCTCTAAGAAGATGATACATGAGATCAGTTGAAGACATGATGCTTCAACTGATTCTCCAAGGTGACTCCTTCACCTATCGTCGTGCTGCATTTCGTCATCATGCTGCACCTCACCGCATTGCACCATGTTGCACCCATCATCACTATGTTGCATCTCATCATGCTTCAGTAATCATGACTGTACCCATCACTGTACTACATTATGTGCCAGTGCTACACCATGTTGTTGTACTGACCTATGCTCTGGTTGCACCTTACTTGCTTGTTGTCCCTTGCTTGTTGTCCCTAGCATGCTTGTTTTCCTTAGCATGCTTGTTGTTGCATGCTAGTTGTCCCTTGCATGCTGGTTGTAACATTGCATGCTTGGTGTATTTGCTGCTAAGTACCATACAATTGTCCCAATGTTAGTTAGTTGTCCCTTGCATGTTTCTCTTCTTCAAGGCAGATGCTCCAATAGTTCCCGGTAGTTACAACAGTTCCAGCAGTTCTCAGCAATTCCCGATAGTTCCAGCAGTTCCTAGCAATTTTGGCAGTTCCCGGCAGTTCCTAGCAATTCCCGGCAATTCCAGAAGTTCTAGCAATTCTAGCAGTTCCCGACTTTTCCGATTGTTTCAGCTGTTCCAGCAGTTCTGGTTGTTCTGGCAGTTCCAGCAGTTCCATCAGTTCCAGTTTTTCTCAGTTATTCCTGACATTTTCGGCAGTTTCAGAAGTTCCTGGCTGTTCCGGGTGTTCCGGCAGTTCCAGATGTTTCGGCAATTCCAGCTATTCCTGGTAGTTTCGGCTTCTACCCTCTAGATTAGGATAGTGTTATCCCTTAGGATCTCTCCTCCTACTAAAACCCAAAGACAAGTAGAAAGGAAGATATCCCAAGTGTGTTGAAAATTACTTGAAGGCCACCTCTATTTATACTAAAACGTTGAGCACAAGTGGGGTTTATTTGGTTTCTGGCCAACCTTCACAAATTGTCCCATGACACAAATAAATTCATATCTCGATGAATACTTATCGGAATCGAATGATATTTAGATCAATACTACACCTCTCGATGAGAAGGATCCAAGAAAAATATCAACTTCCATTAATAAGATGACCCACATGGATCTTGGCCCTAGTTGCCAATTTCAACAAAGATTCATGAGGGAAATTCAAGAGTCAAGAGGAGATGAAAGGTTGTTCCTCTTGTTATAAAAGCAACCTCATAACTAAAGCAAGAGGCTTTTGGAGGTTTAGACTTTAGGGAGCTTGATTTGGCTTCTTCAACTTGGCATAGGATAGAAGATTATTATTTGAAGAAGCAAGAAGTGACTTGATGTTCCACTATTGGAACTAGTGCCTCACTATTGTAACTGTGTACTTGGATCTTTCACCTAATATTGAAGCTTATTGAGCAATCACACTTTCATGCAGTTATCGTGAATGTTTTAAGACTATTCTTTAGATGTTTGTGGTATATGTTGGCATTCTTATGTACTAAATAAATTGACCTATTACAGTGGCTTGGGTTCTTACCTTATTGAATGTGTGTTGTATTTTTTTTCATGAATCATTGTTATCTTGTGAACTAATTTTCAGGCTGATCAACGAATCTTTCCTTGCTCTCGAGTGCCTTCTCCATGATAGTAGTGTTACTTTCCTTCAAGAGACTCACTCTTTTCTCCCTTCACGAAAGTCTCCTTTTACACATTGCAATTGGTGCATCACAATGTCAACTTGCTTATTCAAAGGTTATGTGGGTAATCTTTTATGTTGTTCATTGAAACCAAGGTGAACATTACAGTTATGATGGTCACACCAATACTTTGGTTGGCGCTCCTACTTTAAATGGTGTGAGGTCTAATTGGGACTTCACATTGGGGAGACCCCCTGTATGTTGGCGGTATCTAACGCTGTCAATTTTTTGGCACTAGAAGGAGGGCTAGATGACAAGTTGTGCCCATTGAATCAGTTTTGAATCTCTCATATTTAATGGTTCTATCCAAAATCATAATCCCTGAGTTTTTTCTAACCTATCCACTAGTAAACTTCTCATATCCAAGGAACAAATTTATGACTTATCTCAATTCAATTGTGATGGTGAGGGAAGTACTCGCATAGATAAACACATATATGATTTTCTTTATTTTTGTAAATCTCATGGAATCAATGAGGAAGATGTTGTTTGTGTATTATTCACACTCACCCTCGAAGGTCATGTTAATCAATGGTGTCATACCTTACCATCTTCTTCCATGAATTCATTTGATCAATTCCTTAAGGAGATTCATCAAGCTTTTAATAGGTATGATTACAACGATGTCTGTAAAAGAATTAATCAACTTAGAATGGATCCTAATGAATCAATTAAGAATTTTTCTAATAGATTCCTTCCCTTGTGTTGTGATTTTCCTTAAGAAGATACAGATTGGTGTTTTTTAAACAAAAGTTTGAAAATTTTGTTTGAATATCTTTGTATCAGTGTGAATGTAAACCCTCAGATGATATTGTTCTCCCAACTTTTGTAAATCATGAGATACCTCTAATTTCAAAGGAGGAACCTACTACTCCTTTTGTTCCTTGTCTTCTTCCCTTTACAGTACCAATTGGGGTTCCTATATGTATTAATGATCAAGTTGGGAAATTTTCAAATCAAATTCTTAATCCATCTTCTCAACCTTTATCCAGTTCCCATGATCTTGATCTGATAGAGGAAACCTTGGAATGGTTTATGAAGCCTTAGGTGAAGACTAACCCTTTGGCTTTTCAAGATGATATTAACACTCGTAATTCTAGTCTTGAATCTGATTTGAATCCTTGTCATCCTATATCATCTCCTTCTCATGATCCCTTGCCCGGTGATTTGCTTGATCAACCTTTTCCAAATCCAAACAATGATAAGGTGCAAGAAGGTCACATTTCACAGGTAGAGGACCAAAAAGGTGAATATTCTTTCAATATTTATTCTCTTTCCCAAATTACTCCATGTGAAGATGATGCTCTTCCATTCTTGTCTGATTTAGAATCTACTAACCTTGGTAGTAAATCAAATGAAATCAATTTTCTCACTCAAACTAAGGTCTTGGTAAATCATTATTTTGGTGATGATGACTCTATTTTTGTATATGATGATGAATGTCCAAGTGCATCTATTGATCTTTCATCTTCTCAAGAAGTTTTTTGAATTGAAAGATTCATATTTAGAATCTAATTCGGTTAGACAAAACGTCCTTATTGAAACTTCTCCTTCACCTCACTATCCCTTGTGTTATACTATTTGCAATGCATTAATTTGTGATGCAGATTCTCCATGCTCTTCAAGGTCAACATTTGATTAAGAAAGTTTGAATTGACACAAGGTAATGGGATTATCCATGATCAAGAAGAAGGTAATGAAATCATTGAGTATCCTTTCTATTCCTTATCATTTCCAGTATTGCATGAATAAAGTCCTTCTATTGAGGCTACTCATGAGGTTGATCATTTTCCTTTCTAGGATTCTCATCCTTATTCCATGCCATTAATTAAGAAATTATGTTTTCAAGGATTCCAGGGTTTTCAAGAGGATTTTTTTGAATTCTATGATCCAATATATCATTGTGTGGAAGCATCTTACTTAGCAAGCCCATTTGCTAGAAGAAAGTTTCCTTTTTTCACAATGTTTGCTAAGAAATACAATACAAGTGAATATATATTCCCAATAGTTTTTCAAGGTTTGTTTGATTATAGTTTTCCTTGAAAAGGTATGGTTCCAATGGTTAAAGTTGGTTGTCATGACATGTCTCTCTACCTGTAGCAAAGCCCTTCAATCTATTGTGCAAGCTATTCAAGTTCTTATATTTTCTTCTGCACATAGTTTTATATTGGGTATCATTGCTTGTATCCTTGTGTTTGTAGGTCGGGAGTAGTTACACTAGTTACATTGGAAATTTCATTACGCTTAACCCTAAACTTCTAGTCAATTAGGTTAGGAGTAGGTCTAGTTCCATTTTAGTTTCCTTTATATTCTCATCCTGCACTCACTCTCCATCAAGTCTCTACATTTGCTATGTTTTCGTATTTATTGTTATGCATGTTTCTTTGCACATTAGTTTTATTTTTGCCTTGATTCATTGTTTTTTCATGTATTTTCTTCGTGTTTTTCTCAAAACAGCTTTGCATGAAAGATGCTCCTTTTGGCTCAAAAAGACAATGTGGAAAACTTGAAAAGGGAAATTGTGATGGTGAACAATGCTTGGCTTATCTGTTATCCTCTTCTCTATTTTGGGTTACATATATTTAAAGTCAGTGATGTCTAAATGGGAAATATGATCCATTCAAATGGAAAGCCTTTGGTTGAATTATAAATTTTGTATCTATTCTACGATTTTCATTCCTCAACTCAGTATTATAATTGAATAGCGTTTTTCTTGTTGATCCATTGGAGTAGAGAAGGGAAAGAGGAAAATCAATAGTGAGGAAACCAATATCATAGGTATATATACATGTCTCTAAAGGAACAACCTTTCCTTATCTCAATAAGTGGGGATCCCTCTTCCACCCTAGTAAATAAATAAGTGCTTAAGCATAGTTCTGTAAATAAAATAAATAAAGGGTGAAATAAGAGAAAGGCTTCCTACACAAAGAGGTGAAGCAAGAAACTTCCTCAAGGTACTGTTCAGGCTCGTCAGCAGTGAAGTGATGATTGTGTTCTTATAGTGACTCCATCAGGGTACTGTCCAAACCTGTTGGTAACAAAGACACACAAAAGATGAAAAATCATACTCCGGTCATCTTAAACTTGCAGTTATATATTACCCGTCTCCTAGATTAAAAGGTTTCTAATTTGATAAGATTTTTGATATGTGTTTTACCAAGTAAGGGAATAAAAGAAACTATATCTATAATTAGGTTAAATGGATAAGCCTAGGTAATCCACAAAATGGATCAATACTTCCTGAAAGACTGAGACCTTGCAATTGAAGGATTAAACCTGAACAGAGAAGTTGGAATTCTGCTAAGTGTTGACGTTGCAATCAACACCCTCAAAAATTTTGCATACACTTGAATTTTGGAGCCTACTAAGGATCTTGTGATCTATCACACTATGGTCCCTTCATGATCAAATGATGTTTTGCAAAGTGTTTAAGTCTCCTTCCCGGGTTCTAATTGTTAAAGTCACTTGCTCACACATGCTCATTCCTTGATAAACTTATGAGTGCAATTTCCTTATCCAAGCTTAAACAAGCATAGCCCTATCCATCAAGAATGTTCCTAGGTGATGTTAGACTCATGTCGATAGTTACTGTGCACTTTTTTTAACAACCTCCCTCATTATGATTGCATTTTTACTTCTATTTTGATGAGTTTTCTCAACTGTCATCTTTGCACACCTTCACTTTCACAAGTGTTGCTTTCACATTCGTGGCTATCACTTTTTCTCACTTTGACTTTAATAAGAGTCTTTTTCATGTTATCTTATCTCTAGCATGTGTTTCTTTTAAGGTCGTTCACCTTTGCAAGAGTTGTTTTCTTGTTTTCTTACTGTCACAGATGTCACCTTTTGTTGTTTTCACTCTTGCATATGTCGCACTTTTATGCATCACTAGAGTTAGTTTTAGAGCACCCATTTGCGTTATATGGTCCTACATATCACTAGAATATGCAGTAAACACATTCCTATAGCCTAAGATGTTTTTGGGTCACAATCGACACATTTGTTGGTACTTGTATTCTAAGTGTTGCATTGTGGTGTTTCAACTGTCTCACTACAAATGAGTGTCGCTTTATTGTTGTTTCAAGGTGTGATTGATGTTCATAAGTCCTATGCATTCTGTTGGCTTGTAATGATGGAATTTATGTGTTTGATCCATGTTTGAGTCATGTTAGGGTGAATTTATTTCTCCTACTCTGTTGGTCCCACACTTAGCCATTTTGGGACCTATTCTTAGACCTCCTGCTCAGTGCAAGTTATAAAGGCATTAGCCCTCTTACTAGGTGATGAGTGCAGCTTATTCATGAGCTTAATTGACATATATTTTCCTCCTATACTTGTGCACTAAATATTTTCTAAGTTATCCTCCCTCTCACAGTGCATTAATACTTCCTAGGATAAGTGACCTAGCCTTTTGTTGCCTCCCTTAGTGAAAATCACATTCCAAATGAACAAGCAGCCACTGCTGGAGATAATTGCACCCTCCCAATCCTGAGCATGCTTCAAACTCAAAGTGATTTTAATCCAAACTCACAGTCAACACACTTCAAAAAAACAGTGAAAAATCACACTTCGAACGAACAAGGACCATTTGAGCGCACTTCAGAAGAAGAAGGCCCTTCTCTCCCTTCAAAAGTGCACTTTAGGACAACAAGGTGCACACCAGAACAAACTAAGTTCCCATGGTCTTGATCTGGTGGAGGAAATTTTGGAATGGTTTATGAAGCCTGAGGTGAAGACTAACCCTTTGAATTTTCAAGATGATATTAACACTCATAACTCATCTTGAATCTAATTTGAATCCTTTTCATCCTCCATCATCTCTTTCTCATGATCCCTTTCCCATTGATTTTATTAATCAACCTTTTCCAAATCAAATAGTGATCAGGTGAAAGGAGGTCACATTTCATGGGTAGAGGAGCATAAAGGTGAAGATTCTTTCAATATTTCTCCACTTTCTCAAAGTCCTCCATGCAAAGATGATGTTCTTCTAGTCTTGGCTAATTAGAATCTACTAACCTTGGTAGTAAATCAAATGAAATCAATTTTTTCAATCAAACTAATGTCTTGGGAAACCATCATTCTGGTGATGATGACTTTATTTTTGTATATGGTGTTGAATTCCCAAGTGCATATATTGATCTTTCATCTTCTCAAGAAGTTTTTGAATTAAAAGATTCATATTTAGAATCTATTTCGGTTAGAGAAGACGTTCTTTTTGAAACTTATCCTTCACCTCACTATCCCTTGTGTGTTTGGAAAAATATTGAAAGGGGGATGAATCAGTATTTTAAAACTCACAATAAGAATTTTCTTTTATGAAATATGTACGCAACTTTACTGAGCCCAACTCGTGTATGTACGTGACTGTTGTAAAAGATATTAGCGTATGCTTAGTCAACTTGTAAAACAACTAATTCTTTATCTGTTAAAATTAAAACATAATGTGAGAGATTTATCAGGCATTTGACAAGTAGTAAGTAGGTGCAGTAAGAATAGAATAAAGTATCACACATAAGCAACACACATGAACACTGGGATTTAAGGTGGAAACCCAATGTAGGAGAAAACCATTTTTGTTGTCGTCTCAATCTTCAAACTTATTAATATAAAAAACTTCTTACATTCTTGTATTGGTGCAGACTCATGCCAGTACGCAAGCACCCACTTTCTAAAGCCTACAACCTTCACTCATTCTCTAGCTCCTATCGAAAGGGAGATCCAACCCGCTGATCTGATTACCAGCTACTACTAGTAGAAATCTTTGACTTCCTCACTGAAGACTCCAACCCTAAGTAACATCCATGGACCACGTTTCATAAATTTTCACAATGTATCCACCTACTTTAATACATCACAACTTGTAGATCAACTGAAGCAAACACCAACTTAATTCAAACAGAACAATGAGATCACTGTAACCAATACACAAAACTGAACTTAGAATATTGCATCAACACACAGAATCAATTGCAACCTTGATCCTTCATATGCCAACATGTATATGCTACTTCACTTAAGGCAATCCTTGTGTATACGCGCTTTTCTGTAGAGCAACCTGCATATAGATCTCAATATACTAAAAACTTGTAATTTTGAATTAGACACAGAGTTGACCAGAGTTATTCTGAAATATTTTGTTAGCTTACATAACCCTCATACAGTTAGCAACATGTATAATATTTTCAACCAATCAACATGTAACCAAATTCAACTTCATCATTTAATCAGTTCTACTTCACACATTATCACTCAACCAAGATCAACATGAGGACATCATTGACAGATAGTAGAGTTACATCAACACTGATCAGATTGATCAGTCATTTATGAACAGAAACCTTTCCTTTATGTACGCGACTTTGAAGAAACGAACCTGTGTGTATACGCAACTTAACCAAGACCAACCTGCATACATATCAACAAATTTTGACCTAAAATTGTACAATTATTCAGAACTTCAAAAAGACTCAGATCATAATATTCATAGATAAAAACATGCGTCAATACTTAGATCTAGTCAATCCATGAGCAGATCATACAATGGAAATTCATTTCAGGTCTCGTGATCCTGATCCATCATTGTATTCATCAATGCATAATTTTTTTGTATCTATGTGTCAATTATGGCCCTTACAATGCAAATATACTTCAGATTAAAGTATTCATAAAAAACCCTTTCACCTACACACTTATCACTTTTATCATCACCTCCTTATACAGTTAGAGCCTTAGCCAATACCATGAGCCAAAACTACACTAGTGTTGGTGGTAATCTTGGATGGGATTAAGTAATCGTTACTGCGCTCAATATTGTGGGCTAATACTTTGGTAAGGACCCTTGGTATTCTTAAATTAGTGCACCAGCATGTACACAACTTTTCTTCTTTATATCTGTGTGTATACGTGACTTGGCCTTGATGAACCTGTGTATAGATCTTCAAATATTCACCTTTATCAAACTTTTGATTCTGATATGTAAACCTTTGTCCCATCATTCTGTTATTCTATTCCATCACTCTGTCACCTCTGAACTAACCTGTGGATTCATCTCATTACCATATACTTGTTTTGTTACAAGTGAGTTGCCATCAAGGACAATACATGAATCATAATGCCAACAATATCAACCTGTAGAAACTTGTTAGATACATCAAATAACCATTATTCAAACACCAAGATACTCTCCCCCTTTGAGATCAAGGGAAAAGGGCGAACCAGTGCTCCCCCTTTGGATCTGATTTGCACTATATTGTCCATGCCCCCCCTGAGCACAAGCTGAATCTTCAAAAATATTTTCAAATGAAGAACATGACTCTATAACTCAACTGAATATGACCTTTCTATCACCAAGGACTCATACTGACATCAATCACCCAACCAAGTGGGGATACATATTTGACTCAACCACCCAACCAAGTGGGATCACATTTTTGACACTACCATCCAACCAAGTTGGATTACATATTTGACATGACCTCAAAAGTCCATAAATGACTGAATATGAAAATTATTACATCACAGGTCTCCACATGAACTTTACATCAAATGACAGATATGATATTAATAACTGAGACCAAAAGATCTTAATAGTAGCATAATTCAGCAACCATAATGCCAACAATGCATTATATTTTGCAAGGCTAATGCTCCCCCTGAACTTGTGCTACCTGTTCATTGTCAACAACTCATTCATCAAAGCATCTTCATCAATCAAATAAATATAAATGAGAAAAACATATCTCAATACCATATCAACAAACTGTACCCATCAACACTAGACCAAGAAAAATCAAAGCCTAGCTATCAGTAGCATGTCAAAGGTTGATCTTGAGTATGTTCCATTGCTTTTCTATCAGAGAAAAACATATGTGACTGTCTGCAAAGAAACTCACATATATACACAAATATACTTCATGAAACCCGCCTACAGAAAGAAACCTTCTGAATTTTCACCTGTAGATTGAGCATAATAGATTAACAATAAAATGAGGCAGAGACAACTCGTAGTTTCTGTCTGAGATATTCAAATGCTTCTTTGGGAAGAGGTTTAATAAATATATCAACAACTTATTATTTGGATGGAATATATTCCAATTTAACATTTTTCTAAAGCAATTTTTCTCGTAGAAAGTGATACTTAATTGGAATATACTTGGTCTTGGAGTGCATAACAAGATTTTTCGAAATACTAATAGCACTTTTATTATCACATAGGATGGAGAAGGGTGGAGAACATTTGATTTATATTCTCCACATTTGATTTATATATCTTATAATGTTTGTATCATCCAGAGAATTTGTGTGCAACAAGATGCGGCAACCACATATTATGCTTATATTATAGATAAGGCAATGGAACTTTGTTTCTTTCTTAACCAAGATACTAATTGGGGCCCCATGTAAAATGCACCTCCACTAGTGCTTTTCCAGTCATCAACATTTCCGGCCCAATCTACATATGTGTATTCATGGAGGGTAAGATCTGCATCTTTAGGATACCATAAACCAAAGTCTTGGGTTCCTTGGAGATATTTGAATATTCTCTTTACTGCCTAAAGATGTGATTCCTTTAGATTGGCTTGGACCACCCAACAATCCCAACTGCATGCATGATATATGGTCTAGTACCTGTTAGATAAATAAGACTTCCAATCACAAACCTGTACTCTAGTTGGTTTACAGCGAGAGAATCATCATTAGAACTAAGGCAACATCTTGTCATCATGGGAGTACATACAGGTTTGCAGTCTTGCATTCCATACTTCTTCATAATCTTCTTGAGATATTTTGTTTGTGAGCTAAAGATGCCATCTTTTACTTGTTGCACTTATAGACCAAGAAAATAGGTTAGTTCCCCAAGTAAAGACATTTCAAATTTGTGTTGCATAACAGAAGCAAAGTTTTGACTCATAGATTCTTCATTACTGCCAAAGATGATACCATCAACATCAATAACAATAATTAGCAATTTATCATCCTCAATTTTTGTGTACAAGTTGTTGTCTGCAGATCATTTTGTGAAGCATTGTTGTTGAAGATATTTGTCAAGATGATAATACCATGCCCACGAAGCTTGTTTTAGCCCATATATAGACTTTTTGAGTTTGTATACAAGGTTTTCATCATTCCCCAAAATGAATCCTTCTATTTGTTCAATATATATTTCTTCTATATCTCCATTAACGAAAGAAGATTTTACATCTATTTGATAAACTTTGAAATGTCGAAAACTTGAAAATGCAAGAAACATTCTTATGGCTTCAAGTCTTGCTATTGGTGCAAATGTTTCTTCAAAGTCTATACCTTCTTGTTGAGCATAACATTTACAAAAAAGTCTAGTTTTGTTCCTAATGACCTCTCCATTTTCTTTCAACTTATTTTTGAATATCCATTTTGTCCCAATAACATTTTTATCATGAGGCCATGGAACCAATTCCTAAGTATCATTATTTTCAATTTGATCAAGTTCTTCATCCATGGTCTTAACCCAACATTCATCTTTACTAGCTTGATTTACATTTTGTGTTTCAATGGTGGATAATAAAGCTAGATAACTAGGAGATCCTACGGGGGTTCTTCTTATTTGTACCCCAAATTCCTTTTCTCCTAGAATTTGAGTTTCTGGATGATTCTTTTGAACATACCTGGATGGAGCCCTTTCTTTGTCTGATGTGTCTTCTTCTGTTGCTTCATTAGTTTCTTCTTCTATATAATTTTGATTTGATGTGGGAAATCATTCATCATCATCATCCTCTTTTGTTTATGTTACCTTTTTGGGATCTGTGCATGCTTCATCAATCACAACATCAATGCATTCAACAATTTTCCAAAGTCTCTTATTGTAACATTTGTATCCCTTGCTTCTTGATGAGTAACCAAGAAGTATTCCTTCACCTCCTCTGGCTTCAAACTTACCAATATTTTCACCATTATTTTTTATGAAACATTTTCTTCCAAAAACTCTAAAATGATTTACAGTGGGAGGCTTACCATACCAAAGTTCATACAGAGTTTTATCACTATTCACACGAACATGAGCCTTGTTGAGAATATTTACTGCAGTATGTGCAGCTTCACCCCATAAGGTGTCAGAAGTTCTAGACTCATCAAGCATAGCACGAGCCATTTGTCGAACAGTTCTATTCATTCTTTCTACCACGCCATTTTGTTGAGTTCTAGCTACAGAAAATTGTCTTTTTATGCCATGTTGTTCACATAAATCAAAGAATTCATCTGATTCTATTCTCCTCCTCGATCAGATCTAAGACATTTAATCTTTAGATCTAATTCATTTTCAAGTAATGCTTTGAAGACTTTAAATTTATCAAATGCTTCATCTTTGTGTTTCAATAAATCGATCCAGCACATTCTAGAAAACTCATCAATGAATAAAATATAATATTATTCTCCATGGGGTGAATTTTTCCTTACTAGACCACATAAATCAGTATGTATAAGTTCAAGAAGCTTACTTTTGATCCTTCTTTGGCATTGAATTAAACTCTAGTTTGCTTACTGAATTGACATGACTTACAAATGGTACTTTCTGGTAGGGTGATGTTGGGTAGATCATTAACAACTTTGAGCCTGCTTGATTTGCTCATTTGAGAGAAGCTTAGATGTCCCAACCTTCTGTGCCATAACCCGTTTTCCTTTGCCTTGCCTAGGTAACATTGTTCTTGGCCACCTTTCAATATATACATATTGTTCGGGGTTCTTGTTCCTTTTATTATGGTCTTTCCTGTGTCAAGTTCACAAACCACAAATTCTTTTGATTGGAATACCACCTCATTTCCTTGGTCACGCATTTGGCTAACACTCAACGAGTTATGGTTTAATCCATCAACATACATAACATTACCAGCTTTAACCTTTTCTTTTAGAAAAGCAGAACCTTTACCCTTAATGACAACAGGTGATTCATTTCCAAAAGTGACATTCTTTTCTTTCTCTAAAGCATTATATGAAATAAGTTTATCATTATCACCTGCCATGTGTTTTGAGCATCAGCTAGCAATGTACCATTGATTTTCTTGTCCTTCTGCAAATAATGCTATGGCACAGCTTTCACACTATAACTCCTTCCTTTTCCGTACCTTAGAATTTGTTGATATTTTCTTTTTTTGAGATAGTGGCTGTAATTTTCTCCTGCATTCAGATTATTCATGTCCAAAATTATTGCAAAATGAGCATTCAATTTCATCTTTAAGAGGTGAGAAGTTATTATAAGTGTTCTTCTTGACTCCTGTCTCATTCCTTTGTTTTCTTGCTTCTTTAGTCATGACGGTTTTGTATGCAACACATTGAGCAACCTTATGACCAAAATTATGACATGAGAAACATTGTCCATTAAAGAATAAATTTATGTGATCATAGAATCTTCTGGTGTTGTTTACCTTTTGGCTAGTGCTTCTATTTTTGTTCATCCTTGGATTAGAGTGAACATGATTTACTTGTGGAATTCCTTTATTCTTTTGTTGAGGACTGAAGCTTTGCTGGTTGGTTTTTGCTGCATTTAGATAGCTTCTGATGGTGGCTGAAGACTTTTCTATTTGATATGTTTCTCCAGTGTATCCAAGACTTGTCTTCATAAGAGGAGAGAGTTGTACCTTAATAATTTCATCTAAGGTTTTAAATCCTTTAGCAAATCTAAGATTTAGAGTTTTATTTTCTCAAGTTCCTTTCTTAGACTTACTACTTCACATTCTAACTTTTCATTATGTTTTTCCTTTTCTATGAGTTGATGCTTCAATGTATCTATGGATACTTTTTTTTCTTCCAAGCAAATTTTGAGTTGAGTAATTTCTTCAAAGAAATTTTTTTCCTCTAAATCATCCACAAATTTATCATTATACTCATTAGTATTTTCTCAAAAGCCATGAGTAATTTAAGATTTTGATCAAATTCTCCTTCTTCACTATTTGACAAGCCATCACTAGCTTCATGAGTATAATAACTTCTTATATTGCCAAACTGTCTCCTACTACCTTTTGCAGTATCATTCCCTTTGTCATGGTTGTCTTTATGAGGACATTTAGTAGTATAGTGACCAATTCTAGCACAAGCAAAACATTTGAAGGGAAGCTTACCTCTGCACCTTCCAGTGCCTAGTTGAAGTTTCTTTACAAAGTTCACCTCATCTTCTTCTGATATATATCCTAATTCCTTGTGTTCTTCTTTTTCTTTTTCTTTTGCAGATGCTTTAAATGTGGCTTCTCTGACTTCTAAGGGAACTCCTTTCCTCATTTCAAAAGCAGTTAGGATCTCGTGAAGTTTAACAATATTAAGAGTCAGTAGATCTTGCTTCTCTTCAATGGCAGACACTTTTGACTCAAATTTAGGAGTTAGAGATCTTAATATTTTCTCTACTAAAGTGGTGTCCTTTATTTCTTCACCCAGATTTTTCATGTGATTTACAATCTCATCTATACGTAGAAAGAAACTAGTAATAATTTCATCATTACGCATTCTAATAGTTTCATATTGAATTCTGAGAGTTTGGAGTTTAGCACTTTTTACCTTGGTATTGCTTTCTTAGCTTTTAATGATTTTGTCCCATATTTCTTTTGTTGTGTTTAACTGCATAACTTTGACAAATTCTGATTTTGTCAGACTTCCCAATAATGCATTGACAGTTTTGCATTGGTTTCATACGTCTTCTTTTCTGCTACATTTGTGGGAACTACGGCTAGATATTGGTAACCTCCTTCCACAATTTCCCAAACATTTTATCCAAGTGACTGAAGATAGGTTCTGGTTCTTGTTTTCCAATATATTAAATTATTTTCGTTGAAGTGTGGTGGTGTGATAGATGTTGTTTCATCTTGATTACTCATCTTGGGAGATCTTCATTCAAGTGATCAAGCTTCTTTTGAAGGACTTGCTCTGATACCAATTGTTGGGAAAAACACTGAGAGGGGGGGTGACTCAGTATTTTAAAAAATAACAATAATAATTTTCTTTTCTGAAATATATACGTCACTTTACTAAACCCAACTCGTGTATGTATGCGACTGTTGTAAAAGAAACTAGAGTATGTTTAGTAAACTTGTAAAACAGCTAAGTCTTTATCTGTTAAACTTAAACCAGAATGTAAGAGATTTATCAAGCATTTGATAATGAGTAAGTAGGTGTAGTGAGAACAGAATAAAGTATCACACATAAGAAACACACATGAACACCAGGATTTAAGGTGGAAACCCAATGTGGGATAAAACCACCGTTGTTGTCGTCTAAGTCTTCAAACTTATTAATATCAAAAACTTCTTACATTCTTGTATTGGTGTAGACTCATGCTAGTACACATGCACCCACCTGTTGAAGGCTACAACCATCACTCATTCTCTAGCTCCTACTAGAAGGGAGCTCCAATCCACTGATCTAATTACCAGCTACCACTGGTAGAAAACTTCGACTTCCTCACTGAAGGCTCCAACCCTCAGCAACATCCGTGGATTACATTTCATAAATTTTCACACTGGATCCAATTGCTTTAATACACCACAACTTGTAGATCAACTGAAGAAAACACCAACTTATTC
Source organism: Pinus taeda (assembly GCA_000404065.3). NCBI lineage: Eukaryota > Viridiplantae > Streptophyta > Pinopsida > Pinales > Pinaceae > Pinus > Pinus taeda. The sequence continues at coordinate 319,288 of APFE030336764.1, forward strand.
AAATAGAACAGTGTGATCATTGTAACTAGAACACAGAAGTAAACTCAAAATACTGCATCAACATAGAATCAACTGCAACCCTAATCATTCATATGCCAACATGTATACGCTACTTCACTTAAGGCAACTCGCGTGTATACGCTCTTTTCTGTAGAGAAACCTACGTATATATCTAAATATACTAAAAACTTGTACTTTTGAATCAGAAATAGAATTGACCAGAGTTATTCTAAAATATTTGGTTAGCCTACAGATCCCTCATACAGTTAGCAGCGTCAATAATATTTTCAACCAATCAACATGTAACCAAATTCAACTTCATCATTCAATCAATTCTACTTCAGACATTATCACTCAACCCAAATCAACATGAGGACATCATTGAGAGACAACAAATATACAACAGCACTCATCAAATTGATCAGTCATTTATGAACAGAATCCCTTCCTTTATGTACGTGACTTTGAAGAAACAGACCCGCGTGTATACACAACTTAACTGAGACGAACCTGCGTACATATCAACAAATTTTGACCTAAAATTGTGCAGCTCTTCAGAACTTCAAAAAGACACATATCATAATATTCATAGATAAAAACATGCATCAATACTTAGATCTAGTCAATCCATGAGCAGATCATACAATGGAAACTCATTTCAGGTCTCGTGATCCTGATCCATCATTGTATTCATTAGTGCATAATTATTTCATATCTATGTGTCAATTATGGCCCTTACAATGTAAATATACTTTAGATTGAAGTATTCATCAAAAACCCTTTCACCTGCACACTTAGCACTTTTATCATCACCTCCTTATATATTTAGAGCCTTAGCCAATACCATGAGTCAAAACTACACTAGTGTCGGTGGTAATCTTGGACGGGATTAAGTAACCATTACTGCGCTCAATATTGTGGGCTAATACCATGGTAAGGACCCTTGGTATTCTTAAATTAGTGTGACATCATGTACGTGACTTTTCTTCTTTGTACCAATGTGTATACATGACTTGGCCTTGACGAACCCACATATAGATCTTCAAATATTCACCTTTATCAAACTTATGATTCTGATATGTAAACCTTTGTCCCATCATTTTGTTATTCTGTTCCATCACTCTGTCACCTCAAAATTGACCTGTGGATTCATCTAGTTACCATATACTTGTTCTGTTACAAGTTAGTTTCCATCAAGGACAACACATGCATCATAATGCCAACATTGTGTTCTACTGTTTGCAATGCATTAGCTTGTGATGTAGATACTCCATGCTCTTCAAGATCGACATTTGATGAAAAAAGTTTTGAATTTACACAAGGTAATGGGATTATCCATGATCGAGAAGAAGGTAATGAAAACATTGATTATCCTTTTTATTCCTTATCATTTCCGGTATTGCATGAAGAAAATCCTTCTATTCAGGTTACTCATGAGATTGATCCAATCTATCCATCCTTAGAAAAATATAACTATTTGAGTAATTAATTTATTCCCAATCAAATCAATGATGTAGATGGCTACCATAGGGATAGTAATGGTCTTATTGAAATTACTGAGAGTAGTTTTCCACACACCATGCATGATCTAATTCAATCTTCAAAATGGAATTCTACAATCCTTGTAAGTTCCAGGACTTGTCAGGAAATCAATGCACTTAAACTTACGTTAATGGTTATGTCAGGTTCTCGCGACTCTAGTAAGATCCCTAAACTAAATCAGATATGGACATAATTATTTCCTTTGCATGGTTTCACCGGATGAAAGTTCATTCTTGAAAGATTTTTGGTATCGCAGATATAGTTTTTCTAAATTTCAAGATTTAGATTATGATCGGACTAAAGGTTCTATTTTAGTTAATTCATTCTCATGCAAATATCTTTTATCAAACTCGGGTTTGGAATGTATACCTATCATGGATGCATGGATCTATGTAGTTGTTCATTTTAAATATTATCATTGGCCGAAAGAGCCATGCCTATCGAATACTTTTCAAAGTAATCAACTCCTAGTTTTTCTTGTGAATGTCTTGATGTTAATCATTTTCTTCATGGCATCGGAGATCCTCTTGAATGTTAGTGAATGGTTGAATTATCTAATGAGCCAAATTCCTCTTTCTGATATACATGCTTACTCGTTGTGTCATGATTGGTTTCATGAATTTGTCAATATACTAGCATCCCTTTTGGATTCCTTCGATAATTGTGATGCTAGTTTGGTTTGTAAATAGTTATAAGGAAATGATTTGTCACATTCAATGTCAAGGAAAATGGTTATAATGTTCTAAGCATTTGTAAAAAAATTTAGACTAATCTATCTTTGTTGCTTACTAATCAAGAGTCTTGTGCCTTAATTAGTTTATCTAATCAAGATAACTATCATTCAACTTGTCATTTTTCCACCATTATATTTCATGACAATTGTTTTACATCAATTTAACTTTATCGTTTATCTTCTCACTATTTGGATACTTGTCAAGCAATCGAGGCACTTCAGCCTTCACTTATTGTTATGTCAGGTCCCCACTCTCTTGACAGGTCTTCTGAACATGATAAAAGTCATTTTGCTTTCCAAGATTCTCATCTTGATTCCATGCCATTAATTTAGAAATTATATTTTCAAGGATTTCAGGGTTTTCGAGGATGTTTTTGAATTCTGTGATACAATATATGATTTATTGGAAGCATCTTACTTAGCAAGCCTATTTTCTAGAAGCAAGTTCCAATTTTTCTCGATGTTTGCTAAGAAAGACAATATAGATGAAGATACATTAACAAGAGGTTTTTGAGTTTTGTTTGATTATAGTTTTCATCGAAAAGGTAAGCATGCAGGTTGGTTAAGGTTGGTTGTCATGACACATATTTCTACCTATAGCAAAGGCCTTCAATATGTTATGCAAGCTATTCAATTTATTATCTTTTCTTTTGCACATAGTTTTATATTGGTTATAATTGTGTCTATACATGTGTTTACAGGTTGGGAGAAGTTACGCTGGTTACATTGGAAATTTCATTACACTTGACCCTAAACTTCAACCTGGTTAGGTTAGGAGTAGGTCTAGTTGCAATTTAGTTCCTTTACGTTATCATCATCCACTCATTCTCCATCTAGTCTCTACATTTTTTTTTGTTTTCTTATCTTCTGGTATGCATGCTACTTTACATATTAGTTTTATTTTTACCTTGCTTCGTTGTTTTGTCATGTATTTTCTTTGTGTTTTGCTAAAAAATTATTTGCATGAAAGATGCTACTTTTGGATTGAAAAGATAACGTGGTAAACTTGAAAAGGGAAATTGTGATGATGAACAATGCTTGGCTTACTTGTTATCCTCTTCTCTATTTTGGGTTACATATCTTTAAATTCAATGAAGTCTAAATGGAAAATATGATCCATTTGAACAAAAATCCTTTGGTTGAACTATAAAACCCGTATATATTCTCTTATCCTCATTCCTTAGCTCAATATTTTATTTGGATAATGTTTTTGTTATTGATCCAATCAATTAGATAATGGAAAGAGGAAAATCAATAGCGAGCAAACCAATACCAAAGGTATATATACTTGTCTCTGAAGGAACAACCTCTCATGCTCCCAATAAATTGGGATCACTCTTCCACCCTGGTAAATAAATAAGTGGCTAAGCATAGTTCTATAACTAATATAAATAAAGGGCGAAAAAAGAGAAAGGCTTCCTACGCAAAGAGGTGAAGCAAGCAACCTCACCAGGTTACTATTCAGGAACACTGGTAGCAAAGTGATGCTTGTGTTCCTGTAGTGACTCCGTCAGAGTATTGTCTAGGCCTAATGGAAATAGAGCAACACTAGAAATGAAAATTGATACTTTGATCATCTTAAACTTGCAGTTATATATTACCCTTCTCCTTGATCGAAAAGGTTGTGATTTGACAAGCTTTGTGATATGTGTTTAACCGAGTAAGGTAATAGAAGAGACGATATCTATAACCAAGTTAAATGGGGAAGCCCAGATAATGCACACAATGGATCAATGCTTCCTGAAATATTGAGACCTTGCACTTGAAGGATTAAATGTAAACAGAGAAATTGGAATTGTACTAGTGTGTCGCCAAGTGTTGAGGTTTCGATCAACACCCTCCAAAATTTTGCCTACACTTGAATTTTGGAGCCTATATAGGATATTATGATTTGTCTTTCTATGGTCCCTTCATGGATGAATGATGTTTCACAGCGTGTTTAATTCTCCTTCTCATGTTCTAACTATTAAAGTCACTTGCTCACACATGCTCAGTCCTTGATAAACTTATGAGCGTACTTCCCTTATGCAATCTAAAAAAATCATAGCATTGTCCATCAAGATAGTGCCTAGGTGATGTTTAACTCATGTAAACAGTGATTATGCACTTTCGTTGACAGTCTCCCTCACTTTGGATGTGTTTGTAGTTCTATTTCGGTGAGTTTTCTCAACTGTCATCTTTGCAAACCTTCGCTTTCACAAGTGTTGCTTTCACATTCGTAGTTGTAACTTTTCTTGCTTTCACTTTAATAAATGTCGCTTTAATTTTATCTTCCCTTTGGCATGTGTTTCTTTCAAGGTTGTTCGCATTTGTAAGTGTCATTTTCATGTTTTCTTACTGTCGCAGGTGTAACCTTTTAATGTTTTCAATCCTGCATGTGTTGCACCTTTATGCATAACTAGAATTAGTTTTAGCACACCCATATACATTACATGGTCCTACACATCATTTGAATATGTGTTGAACACATTCTTATAGCCTAGCACTCTTTTGGGTCATAATTGACACATTTACCACAACTTTTATTCTAAGTGTCTCATTGTGGTGTTTCAACTGTCACACTTAGAAATGAGTGTGGCTTGTTTCTCATTTCAAGGTGTGATTGATGTTCATGAGTCTTGTGCATTCAATTGGTTTGTATTGATGAAATTTATGTGTGTGATCCATGTTTGATTCGTGTTAGGATGCATTTCTTTCTCCTACTTTATTGGTCCCACACTTAGTTATTTTGGGATCTCTTTTTGGTCCTCCTACTCAATGCAAGCTGTAAAGGCATTAGCCCTCTTACTAGGTGATGAGTGAAGCTTATTCATGAGCCTCATTGACATATATTTTCCTACCATACTCGTGCACTAAGCCTTTTCTAAGGTCTCCTCCCTCTCACAGTGCGTTAGTAATTCCTAGGATAAGTGACCTAGCCTTTTCCTACCTCCCTAAGTGAAAATCACATTCCATATGAACAAGTAGCCATTTTTTGAGAGAAATACACCCTCCCAAGGCCGATCGCACTTCAAACTCACTATGAGCATACTCCAAACTCATACCAAGCAAACTTCAAATACACAGTGAAAAAGTGAACTTCACACTTTGGAAGAACAAGGACCATTTGAGCACACTTTGAAAGAACAAGGATTATATCCCTTCAAAAGCGAACTTGAGAATGAAAAGGTGCACATTAAAACAACAAGGAACACTTCATAGCAACAAGGCACACTTCAAAAAAACAAGGATCCTATGTCTCTTTAAAAGTGCATGGTGCATCATCAATCAACAGTCAAGCCTTCCTTCCCTATTCGAGATGTGCCCTGCGCCCTCACCAAGCCCTCAACTGAGTGCATGGTGCATCACCAGTGAACATGGACACTCTTTTCACCTTCACACTACACCCTACGTCCTCTTTGTGATTTAGGCTTTCCTAGTTGAGTGCATGGCACACAATGAGGCATCATTGAGTCCCCTTCCCTCTTCCCAATATGCCTTGTGCTCAAGCCTCATCCTTAACAAGGCTCCCTAAGTGAATGGTGCAACATGAAGAGACAATGAGCCTTTGACTAGTCAAAATGTGTTTTCATAAAGGCCTCCTCCTTTCAACTAGCACATAGTGCAGTCCAAATCCTTACACCTTTGCCTTGTCCCTTTAGCTTCTCCATTGCGCTGAGCCAAGGAGAGATCCTCTTCATAGAACATGGTGCAGTAACAATGAACATTGGAGCCTTCCTTAGCCATTGTTGAGTTTGGTTGTGCCCTCCTAATAAAGCCGGCTCCTTTCAACCCTTCCAGAGACCTATCATAAGCAGTTCATATCCTGAGCTAGGTAGTGATAGAATAGATTATTTTAAGACTGATTTTGCTTTGTCATGGATGATTTTCATTGGTAGGAGTACCTTCCTAGCATGACAAGGTAATGCTCAAAGAAGATAGCAAGGAGAAAGCGCAAAGAAACACTTGCAAATGAAAAGCACATAGAAGAACCATCATGAAGACATGAAGCAGATCATGCACCATGACAGAAAGAAGACATTACACGATGAATCAAAGGATTCCAATACTAACTCAAGACCCTTTGGAGGGTAAAGATGAACAACAAAGCAGATCTTCCATGAGGATGAATTACTAATCATATATGTCATCAAGAATGCAAGACAAAGCAGTAAAGAGAACAACTTGGCATTGCCTCCTCACTATGAGCACCATGTCATCATTGTCAAGTTGTAACTTATCCAAGTGTCATCACTATGTCATATGTGTAAATTTTTATTTCCACATCATCATGTGGAATGTAATGATGTATTTCTAAGGAAAAGGACAAAATGTAATGTGTGGAATTCCAAGAGTCATATGTGGAATATGGAAATCCACTTAGTCATATATGGACAAAAGAGCCTTTTAAGAGAAGTCCAAAAGTCATTTAGAAGTTCGAGTTATTTAGAAGTCCAAAGGACACCTTAGAAGTTCAATAGTCATGAGGGTAATTCAAGAGTCAAGAGGAGATGAAAGGTCAGTCCTCTTGTTATAAAAGCAACCTCATAACTAAAGAAAGAGGCTTTTGGAGGCTTATGATTTGAAGAGCTTGCTTTGCCTTCTTCAACTTGACATAGGAAAGAAGACTATTTTTTGGAGAAGCAAGAAGTGACTTAATGTTCCACTATTGGAACTAGTGCCTCACTATTGTAACTGTGTACTTGGATATTTCGCCTAATACTGAAGCTCATTGAGCCAACAAAGTTTCATGCATGTATCATGAATGTCTTAAGACTATTATTTGGATGCTTGCGGTATATGTTGGCATTCTTATGTACTAAAGAAATTGAACTATTTCGGTGGCTTTGGTGCTTATCTTGTTGAATGTGTGCTGTATTTGTTCTCATGAATAATTGTTATCTTGTGAATTAATTTGTAGGTTAATCAACAAATATTTCCTTATTATTGTGTGCCTTCTTCAAGATAGTACTATTACTTTCCTTCAGGGAACTCACTCTTTTCTCCCTTTGTGAAAGTCTCATTTTGCACATTGCAATTGGTGCATCACAATGTCAACTTACTTTCTTATTCAAATCTTATGTGGACAATCTCTTATGTTAGTTATTGAAACCAAGGCAAACATTACAGTTATGGTGGTTGGGTCGATACTATATATGGGGCTTCTACTCCAAATGGTGTGAGGTATAATTAGGACACCACATCGTGAAGACCCTCTATATGTTGGAAGTATCCAACACCATCAACAAAATCCTTCATTGAAATAATACGGCTTAAATTTTAGATAAGGAAAGGTCGTTCTCATGACCTCTTGTGGCTCGTGTTTTTTACCAGAAATCAAAAAATGGAAGAACATGTTTTCCAGGCAAGAAGCATGTTGGAGAACCGAGAGAACAGAAACCATATATCCTCTCATATACTTACCATATAACATCATGGTGATGTGCACAAGCCATGCTACATAAAAATCCCTTCGATTCAAGAGTCGAGAGAGGGAACTTATTCCCATTGTGGAATGCCAGAGCTTCCTTACACTTGGCCAGAACTTGAAACCTATGAAATTGCAAAGATCTAATGGCCTCCACTAGAAACCATGTGTGCATTATTGGTACCATCATAGAGAATGCAAGAATCGATAAAATCAAACCCTGTAACAGAGCCATTGTCATTTCTTAAATGTTGAGACAATAAAATAATCTACAACCTTGAACTGCTTAAAGATCTCTGGTCTTTGGTCTTCCCTGGGGCACTAATATGCCTTTAAATAATGAATTCAAATACAAAATCCTTTCTCAAAAGGAATTGGGTAGGAAATTTAGAGGAACATCCCATGAAATTTCTGATGTTAGGTGCATTCACTTGGTATTGTTGCCATAATCATGGGTCATATAAACAATTCCCTTCATGGGGCCTTCGATCAGTATCCATGACTGGGTGAACAAGGTTTAATGTGTAATTTTAAAATTCTCCTGATGATTTAAGTGGAGGTGGGAAATCAAAGGGCTTCCACTTATTCGATAGTGAGGGTAGCAAGGAAAGTGCAGTGCCCGTTGCGATCGGCATATCCATAAATCCTTGAGACTAGGGGTATAATTTTAATAGATCATGAATAATAATTATTGAATCCTCAAAGGGTTTTCTTTAGAACCTCTTAATTTCCCCATTTTGGATTCAGTCTCTTAAACCAACGAACCAATGTTAAGAAGCATTGAAAATTCAAACAAACGACCTTAAAAACCCTTACACACTTGTTATGTGAATCCTGGTTGCCATTGATTCATATCTCGCTCTGATACCAATGATCTGGATCTTGGGGGGACAAGATCAAAGATATTTTTACTTATTTAGAGAGAGAAAGGAAAACACACAATATTCAAGGGAAAAAAACTCTTTATTAAATCATAGATACTGCCATTGCTACATTATGTGGATGAATATCTCATTTTACAAAGTGATGCCCAACTTTATAGCCTTTTGAGTTACAATAACATGGGTAATTAGCATGGGCAAATACCATTGGTAACTACCATGGGTGGATGCAACTTTCCATTCAAACATAAACATAAAGTGTTGAGTTATTCATCAAATCTTAACAGAGAATCCTATAACGAAGAATACTAGGACTGAAGAAAAAGGTAGATATACAAATATATGAAAGAAACCTTCGAGGATTTTGGTATGAATTACAACAACAAAAATGTCCTTCAGCTCAATATTTCTTTATTTAAACCCTAACAACAAAATATACATTTTATGTATTATTGTTTGCATCGAAAGAGAATAAAATATACCATGTAAGTTAAATTATCACCAATACCATGCAACCTTAGAAACGAGCCTCAACACTAGAAGGCTTCAGAACCCATACTACCATTGAAATAGTACAATATGCATGCATAATTATAAGAGTTGGACATGTAAGAATCAACCAAATATTGTTGGAAAAACCGTAGCTAAAGCTGGAAATGAGAGGTTAAACCCTACGTAGGGTTTCCTCGTTCCCAGAAACCATTCCAAACTATGAGTGGGTATAAAAACCTGGAAAGGAAAAAACATCACATTCATAATTAAATACCCTAGATAAGGGACTAATGCTAAAGAGATCTTCAAAACCTAGTTGCAGGAGCAGTTTACGGTATCTATCGACAACAATTTAAAGACCAAAACGAGAAAGAATTAGTGATAGAGATCTTGAGACTGACAAGAGATAAAAGAGGAACAATAGTTTACATTAAATCTTATGGAAGGAAGAGAAAAACCTTTTTTTTACCTAGTCACGGTGGTTATAATCACTTTTCACAACTGGGAAACAAATTTAAGGGTAAGGAGAAGGATAGTTTGAGAATGGTGAACGTATTCATTAAAGAAAAGTTTTGAGTTAACTGCAAATTGTTGAAGTAAGGACTGCTCTAGTAGGCGACCCTGCATCTTCAATTTGAGGTCGAAACCCTGCTAGAAATGCCCCATCACCCTTATTGTTATAACTCCTCACCGAGGGTAAAACAAAACCACAAGAAGTAAACATGTGTAATTATTGTGTAAGATATAATTATAAATATCCTAAGACTCTAAAAATAAAGAGTTAAGTCATTACCTGTACAATATAATTGGTATGTCATTCCCAAAATAGAAGACCCCACTAGTAGCAATAGCCATGGAATACATAGGTACGGTAAGGGTAACTTTCTAAGAGGGAAACAAAGATACAATAAATGCTAACTCATTCTAAAATCATTGGACGCCAAGGTTTTTCTTCCTACAAAAGCATCAGTGAAAATGGAGGCTCAGCATTGAGGTGGGGGTCGGTGGTTACCCTAACCACCCACCTGCCCATCCCCACTATCCATTCTCAAGAGAGAATCCTAGTTGTTTATCATTGTACGGTAATTGATCATGTGTCAATTAGGAGTGAAGCCACACCGAATAGGGATACAATAAGTTAACAAAGGTTACAATATTAATCATCGAACAACACTCCAAGTCATAGACATTTCATAAACACCCATTAACATTATAACAATCACATCAAGGGTTATGCAATAACACATAGGTTGAAAGGTCTTATCGTTTATGATCACGATAGGCTATGGTCGAATAAGTACTAAAGAGCCAAGGTATGTATGTGAGGACTCCAATGTCTCAGTCAAGGCAATAATTTGAATGCCCAAGTAGCTATGCTAACGAAGTTGGAATCCAATCTTTCATATAACTCTTAGAATGCCCAAACAAAAGGAATTGATGCCCATGACTCACAATCTTTGATATATTTATATATGTATAAAAACAGTTTTTTTTAAGAGCATAACATATAATCTCTAGAGTTATTGTTAGTTTATCTGGAGAAATGTTACAATTACAAGCCAACTAAATATAGAATAAATTACATATCATGTAATATCAATTTATATTATTTCTTACATGGCACCCATGAACTCCATATTAAGTGGTAAAGGAATTACCTATCTTTAATATTAAAAATTAATTAATTTATTTTTATATTTACTTTCAACTACTTATCTCTATATAAAGTGGATTTAATGTCACATTAGGTGACAACATATCAACATATCCCTCATACTGGATTGTAAAATGTCTATCGATGCAAAAATCCATATTAACTATATATATATATATATATATCTATATATATATAATATATATATATATATAATATATATATTTCATTTGATATTGAATATTGTATTTATAATTCACATTTTACACATTAAAATGTTTATACAAGCTCCAATCATATTTGAAAGTAGAAAACGTATATCCATAAGACTCTCTCTGTTATAAATATTTTTTTAAATGTTACATTTCAACTCCATATTAAAAATGAATGAATTACAAATCTCCATTATAACCCTATTAATGAAATAAGAACTCTCCCTCTCTCTCTATATATAATGAACATTTTTTATGGCGACGGGGTTAGGGTTTCTCTGCAAAGACTGCTTGCAGTTCTCTAAATCCGTGGTATCACAGTGCCTGCCCCCATAACTTCTCAGCTACTGTTATTCTCCCCCCATTTCACCCACGCATCTCTTGGAACAGGCTTTCACCAATGCTTCATACTACAGACGGTCAGGTTTATTTTACTCCTTACCCTCCATTTTCACCGACACACACCTTTCCCTGTTAGCATCTATTCTGCAGGCAGCTGTCAACGGGCAGGCTTGACGGTTATGGATGAGCTAGTCGATTATTCTATGGATCCTTTGGAGGATGTGCACATATGAACACCCCCCAGGACCATTACGGTCAGTTACTTTCCCTTCGGCAGTGCGCTATCCGAGGAGGTTGATGCTCTCCCACCCATCTCTCGCTCCTGCATTACATCTATATCACTCCCTGAAGATGCTCCTTCACCCCCTGAATTCATTACACAGCCGCTCTCACTACGTACACTAGCATTTGCAAACCCTCTGTCAAATCCTTACGACAAAACCCTTGTCGAGGATCCAGCTCCAAACCCTCCTTCATCTGCTTCTAGCATACCCTCAACGGACTGTCTCTTGGTCTCATCTGCTTTGGGGCCTATCTCATTTGCTCCCCTGTCCTCCATAGCTCCCCCACTAGGAAATTCTACTAGGATTGGACCTATCCCGGGGATATTCACCTCCATACCATCGATGGCCACAGCGGAATCTAAGGCTTCCCCTACATTAGCGATTTCTCATATAGCCTCGGCTCCGAAAACCTCTGCTGTGAGATTATTTGGGGTATCAAAAAAAAATATTTGCTTAAAGCTTCAAACCTGCAAGGGTTTCCTCAATCTCACTGAAGACACTCAACTTCTGGACTCCATGGATATCGCGGAGAAATTGCTTGTGGGACGGGTTCATGGCCGACATTACAAAGTGGAGAAGCTTCAACAATGGACCTCGGAAGTCTGGGGTCATCACCTGAAAGATCCCCCAAAGGTTCAGACATTTGTAAAGGGTTGGTTTGCTTTGCGACTCAGTTGTCTTGCACACACCAACTGGGTATTATTCACAGTCTGGCACATAGATCAGGCACCTGTACTGCTTTGAAGATGGACGCCATTGTTTGATCTGGAACAGGAGAAGGTAGATGCTAGACCTATCTGGGTACGCCTCCCAGGGCTTCTGCTTCATTTATGGACAGAGGATGTCTTCAAGAGGATTGGAAATGCCCTTGGCATATATCTCACATATGATGAAACTTTTCATACTACAGGGCACATGGCATATGCCAGGATACTAATTCACCTGGATCTCTCTGATGGTTTATTAGAGCACATAAACATTCGGTGGAGGAATAATGATAGGAGACAGATTCTGGATTATGAGGGGGTGCCATTTAGATGCAGGTGTTGCCACAAGGTGGGACACCTGTATAAAGACTGAACTCTTCTTGGCAAGGCTAACAAATAGAACCCGATTCAGGAAATTGTCGCACAGGAGCCCCCTACACAGGAGAAGCAGCCACAGAATATGGAACCTACAGAGGAGATGGATGAGATGCAGGGAATCCTGACAGACAAGAATGCAGCCCCTCCACAAACCAATCAGAAGAAGCGCAGTAGACCTCCCCATCGTCCACCTCCGCCACCTCCTGCTCGTACTAGGGTGTCCACCGAGGGCTCTCTTTTTCTGGGTAAGAACCTACCCTTCAGCTCATCTTCCCTTTGCAACTCATCATTTCTTGATATCATATCATCTGGATCATCTTCTGATTTCTTTTCTGGCATATCATCTGGTGTTACTTTGGGATTGAGTCTGGCCTCTGCCTCTACTGCCTCAACCCCGTTGCATCCAACCTCGTTTACACTCCATCTCCCCCCTCCCCTTCAATTACCCCTCACCCACCACTCAGATTAGGCTCCTTCTATATCAGGGTACATGACTCGCTCAAAAGCCAAGTGATAGGCATTGGATCATGTAGCGCTTGACATCATTACCTCCCCCCCTCCTCATAAGCACCATAGGGGAAGACCCTCCTCACTCTCAAAAGCCCAATTTGTGGCAGGAGATAAGATTGCTTTTGGCAAACAATCTACTATCCCTGGGGTACTTAGAGCCAGAGACACCCCATCTGAACCCCCTCCATGAAGATCATGTCCTTCAATTGCAGAGGGCTTGCTAGGCATGATAAGAAATTAGCACTTTTTTGTTTATTTACATCTAACTCGCATGATATTTTTTTCTTACAAGAGACCCTGGGCCCTGCGGCTAACATTTCCCATACCCTAGAAAACATGTTTCCTGGATGGGTATTTATTGGCCTAAATGCTCATGGGAGATCGGGGGGATTAGCCTTGGGTTACAATACTTGCACTATTAGGCTGCTCAATTGTTGGGGAGGAGCTAGCCATATTGGTGTTAATATACACTCTACGGATCTGGGTATGAACTTCCAGATTTTCAATGTGTATGGGCCTTGTCAAAACAGACCTGAATTCTGGAAAAACCTGCTAGGTTCGGATTTATTTTTGGCTGAACACCTGATTCTTGGAGGGGATCCCAATTTTTCCATCAGTCATGCCAAGTCTTGGGGACATAGAGCACAGCGAGACTCCCTTTCGGACTACTTCTTGTCCATTCCGGACACTTATCAGTTGATCTATATCCCTTCAGCTAAACTACAAGCGACCTGGAGGAATAACAGCATTGGGGAACAAGGATTGGCTCAAAGACTTGACCGCGTCTTAGTCAAAGAGAAGGTTATGGAAATGAGATTTCACATCCAACAGAGGGTTGGCTCTGGGGGGATTCCGATCATCTCCCCATATACTTGGATATTGATGGAGGTAGAACAAAGCCTAAAGGACCTTTCAAATTCTGCTCTGCCTGGCTTAGGGAAGAGTCATATATCAATATGGTCACTGATTTTTGGAAAGCCAACCCTCCTGGGGCGAGAGGTGACTATATTAATGGTTTACACGCAATCTTGCTGAATTGAAGAAATTGTCCAAGCAATGGGTTCACAATAAAAGAATACAGGAGGAACAGTCTCTCAGATTGATTGAAGCTGATTTAACTGATTTTGAAAATAATCAGGGAGGCTTATTCACTTCTGATGAACATAAGGAAGAACCACATCATTGTGGGAGAAATAAGAGCGATGTTGCATGTCCACATCCTTTCTCTGCACTTGTGGGATGAATCATGCAACACAACGGTCTATTTGCATAATAGGTGTCCTCATCAGATTCTTGGCATGATTACTTTAGAGGAGGCTTTCTCAGGGAGGAAGCTGGATGTGTCACACTTCAGGATTTTCGGAGCCTCTGTTTATTGCCATGTCTCCAAAGATCAACGAAGAAGCTAGAGTTGACATCAGAGTTGGGCGTATTTGTGGGTTACAAAGAAACTCCCCACAACTACCGTGCATATTTTCCATCCCTCAGAATGACAGTTGTGCAAAGGGATGTAAAATTTGGTGAAGACAAAGCCATGTGGTACTCTCTTGAGAGAGAGCTTCAGATCCCATCAGAGGAGAATCTTTTAGCTCCAAAGGAGGCATCTCAGGATGTTGTGGAGCAACCACAAGTTGAGGAGTAGAGAGTGAAGACAACCACTGAAGTAGAACCATATAGAGAAGGTAGGAAAAGGACTAGAGAAGCTAAGAGACTTGTGTAGGATGCGAGGGAGAATGTGGGTGATCCTTCAAATCAACATAGGAAGAGAAGGTCACGAGATTGGTACACTGGCTACATGGATATAATGATTGAGATAGTAGATATTGAGCCATCCTCTTTCAAGGAAGAAGTGGAGCTACCAATATGGGTTGATGCAATGGTGGAGGAGTATGAATCCACTATAAAGAAAGTGTTTGGGAAGTGGTCCCAAGACCAGCAGACAAATTAGTTGTGGGTTCGAGATGGATCTTCAAGGTGAAGCTTGCAGTAGATGAAAGAATAGAAAAATACAAGGCCAAATTTGTGGCCAAGGGGTACTCTTAGGTTGAGGGGATTGACTATGAGGAGACCTTTCTCCTATAGAAAGGTGCTCATCCATCAAATCAATCCTTGCTCTGGATGCACATATGGGGTGGAAGATCCACCAGATGGATGTGAAAACAACATTCCTCAATGGAATTATTGAGGAGGAGGTGTATATCGAGCAACCAGAAGGATTTGAGACTTTTGATTGAGAGTCTCATTTGTGCAGACTCAAGTGAGCGTTGTATCATCTCAAGAAAGCACCCCATGCTTGGTACACCAAGATAGATAAATATCTCACGAGTTTGGGCTTCACCAAAATGAAGAAGATCCAAACATCTATCATATTTTAGTAGAAGGTAAATTGTTGATTATTCTTTTATACATTGATGACTTGATTTTGACTGGTGATGAGCAACTGATCAAATCTTGCACGGAGGACCTTGCAAGAAAGTTTGAGATGAAGGACATGAGCTTCATGCACTACTTCCTCAGATTGGAAGTATGCCAAGGTGATGGGGAATTTTTTGTCTCTAAGGGCAATTATGCCAATGAGATACTTCAAAGGTTCTGCATGGACAAGTGCAAACCCATGGAGACTCCTCTAGTGACCAATTGGAGGAAGGAGGATGCCACTATAGGTGAGGAAGTGGATGCGACTATTTATTGACAGTTGGTGGGTTCACTCATGTGTCTTTTGAACACATGACTAGATATGTGCTTTGCAATCAACGAGTTGAGCCAAGCTGTGGTTAGGCAAACCAAACTGTTTTGGAGGGAAACTAAGCATGTTCTATCGTACGTCAGAGGCACTACCCAGTTTGGAATTCGGTACAGATAGATAGAGGGAGTGAAGTTGTGTGGCTTCACTGATGCAGATTGGGCAGGGAGTCCATAGATCAGAATAGTACATCAGGTGGATTTTTTAGTGTTGGGTCCGCAGTAGTTCCTTAGTACAATAGGAAGAAAATATATGTGGCACTTAGCTCGGGCGAAGCAGAATACATGGCTGCAAGTCACGTAGCATGTGAGGCAATATGGATGAGAAAGATACTTGTTGGTTTGTTCAGTCAGATGATGGATCCAATTGTGATTTACTGTGATAATCATAGTTGCATCAAACTCTTTGAAAATCATGTGTTTCACTATCGATCCAAGCATATTGACATCTGGTATCACCATCTATGGGATTGTGTGTAGAGCAGATTATGTTGTTGCAGTACATTCCACAAAGGAACGAGATGTTGATATTTTGACAAAGGCCTTGTCTAAAGGGAAGTTTGAGTTCCACAAATGTAGGATATGGGTGGTTGATAATCCCTTTCTTACTGAGAGGGAGTGTTGAAAATGTAATAAAAAAATCCTAGTTTGACTTTGCCTTGGTCAAACTAGAGAAAATTCGAATTTCTATTTCAACAGAAACCTTGGAGGTAGTTAATTGAGGTGACTTGGCACTTGCCACTCAGTTAACTCAGTTAATTTGAGTTGGGGAAGCTTGCATTTAGTTTAGTGTGTTTGATTGATAATTTGTAGCAATCTATTTTATTTAATTTGAGTTATTGTCAGTTAAACTAGTTCTAGCTGTCAGAAGAACTAGTGGAGGTCAAGTTGTAGAAGTGGAACTTCAACCACACTCATCGATCAACCAATTAACTTATTAATCAACCCAAAATAATTGTTGCATGCAGAGAATTAAAGTTACCCGGTTGAGATGGAGATCCCAAGGAAATGTACTAGCAATTGTAGCATATTCCCATGTGTACAAGTGGTGCATGCAGTTAGATGAAGGACCTAGAGGAATTGCGCAATTCAATAGCGGGAAATTCCTAAATAATAGGGGTCGATTTCTTGGAGGAACAATGCAAGAAAATAGGAGCTTGGAGGGTTTGAAAATTGGCTAAGTGTTGGCTGGAGTCAGTTAGTCAGGCAAAGGGATAGACTATACACTTGTAGGGCGTGCTCAAGCTTGAGAAAGCATATGTATTTCATCTCTATTCTCTGATTAATGTAATACATATAGGAAGGGTTTTTGAGCAGTTGTTTTCCCCTAGATAAATCTTTGTGTATGTGTGATGTTTCCTTTTGCATGTCTATGATTTGTGTTCTGGATAGTGAATTAAATTCCACAAATCAGTAGAGTAGTTTCAAGTCCTATGATTTAGTAAATTTCATGAACAATTTTGAATCTACACATTAATTTCATCATAAAGGAACTTAAAAAAAAACAAACTTATAAAAAAAATTAAAACGATGAATGAATTAAAAGACATAATAACTAGTGAGGAGGGTCACTAAAAGAATTGAAGGAAATCAAGTGTGCCCTATCTCCCTCCTGAACTTCGTTTTTGTTTACATAATTTTTATTTGATATTATTAATGAAGTTTAAAAAAATAAAATAAAGAAAAATTTAAATTAAATTTTTAATGATTTAGTGAAGATATATTAAATTTATATTTTGATTTAAATTCATCAAAAGCAAGGCAAAAGTATAACCTGCTTATCTTATTATTAATGTTTATTTTAAAATTTAAATGATTTAAGATAACTCTTAAATTGTTTGACTTTAAGTTGTTCTGAATTTGAAATAAGAAATTATGATGATTAAATACTTAATTTTTTTAATTAAAATGTATATTTTTATATTTAATTAAAAAATTTTAAAAAATAAAATATTATTAATTAATTTTTTAGGTTTTAATTTTATATTAATCAATATTTTTTTTAGTTATTTAAAAAATATTAATTTTTTTTGAGAGAGGCAATTGAATTTACTTTTTAATATTAAAGAGATATAATTCTTTTTTTAATATAAAGTTCACATGTGTCATGTAAAAATAGTATAATTGATATTATATAATAT